>VWYO01024702.1:317079-332520 GCA_013400275.1 Rhadina sibilatrix
AAAAAAGGGCAAAAAAAACCAACAACAAAAAAACTGTCAGGGTAATATTTTCCCTGAAAATGGAGCTTGGCTATTCCTCTAGGTCCATTTTTGCAGGTATGTAAGCTCCCACTCACATTTAATGCTACTTTTCACCAGGCTAGCATATGTGGGTGAGAACTTGAGTTTTGCTTTCCTCTGGATTGGTAGCTGCGCTCCTTACAGTAAAATCTGATTATAAAATCTCTCAGGCATCATCAGTCTTTTAGTGCCTGACCACAATTAACCTTTCTGCTGGGAAGAGGGAGGAATTCCCACATTTTACTGAGGGATCCTCTCCCACTTTCCTGAAAATTTCTACTGACATGAAGCAAGGAATCATTAAGGACCTGTGAGTATGCCTTTGACATGTAGCTATTCATATTTAAATAAGCCAAATAGATGTGCTTGGATCTGCTTGTCAAATCCTATAGACCCTACAAAGAACATAAATACAAAGTGTTTTCAAAGCTCTCATCTAATGGGTGTCTTTCAAAATATAGGAATTATGCCAAAAAAGCCTGAAATTGTTCTCGTCCAGATGCTTTCCCTCAAATTCTTATACACTTGCCATGGCACAGGTGTATTCAGAAAAAATCAGAACAAAACCAACCCAACCCTCAAAAGTCTGTAAGTCCTTAGTTCTCCTCTCAGCAGGACCCTTGATACCCTCCTGATTTTAAATCACAATCTACAGCATATCATCCTTTTTTTAACTCAGAATGACAAATTGGTCATAGCAATTAATGGCACTTAAACAGCTAAGTTAAACAAATCAAATTTAACCAGTAAGACTGAAGCTCGAGTGTACACAATTTTTTCCTTGGGAGAGGTTGTGGATTACAGACAGTCCTTTATAAATTATATAAAATCAGTGGCTACTGGAAATAACCAGGAGCATGAGGTACTTTGGCTGATTTTTGCACCTACTCAGAATAAGTACATTTAATAAAAAAACAAACCAAAACAATCCAACAACAAAATTCCTTTTTCTTGTTAAAATTTTCATTCCTGCCCCTGAAAACAAAACAAAACAAAACAAAACAAAAAAACCAAAAAAAAAAAAAGAGCAAGATGAAGACAGCATAATGATTCTAAAAAAAGATCAGGGAATGGGAAAGGNGGAGTTAGGGCATTAGACCAAAATTTGTCATTACAAGATGAAGACAGCATAAAGATTCTAAGAAAAAGATCAGGGAATGGGAAAGGAGAGAATAAAGAATTAGACATGGAGTAAGTAATATCCATTCTCCAGTGTATATTTGGCCCTTCCTAGTGATTTATCCACAGAGGTTTTTCTAGTCTGGTGCTACAGGCTCTGCCTTTTGTGATGCTGCCTTTCCCACTGGCACTTGCAGCTTTTTGGGAGAACCATCACAGCTTCAGTCTGGGAACATCTACTCTGCCTGCCCCTCTAATGCTACCTTGAGGACCATCTCAAAGCAGCATTCCTCTTTACATCAGGGTCCACCAAGAAAGGGAAGGTAGTGGGCTTGTTCAACCTCTCAGCCAGAATGAGCACACTCTGTTAGAAATGTTCTCTAAAGAGGGGGGCAGCATGTTCACTGTGAGCAGACAGACATTGTTTCACATAGAAACAAGATGTATAAAACTGGGCGTGGGAGCGACTTCTCCAAGCCTGCAGCACTTGGAATCATCATGCCTTTAGAAATTCAATACTGGATCTATTTGCAGAGATCCATAAATTCCATTTTTAGGAACCTTTTAAAGGATATTTAAGACATGCCATACCCAAAAGTGACAGAAGAAAAAATGGTGTAAATAATAGGAAAGACTTTGAAGGCATCAGATATAACATAAGGCAGCTGGTGGGCACCAGTATGGGATGGAAAGAAATGGACTAGAGAAACAAGCCCAAGTCTAAAATAATTGACCAGAGTTTATCCATGCCTAGTACTCTGAGACAAGCAAGATCCAGAATTTGTGTGTTCTGATCATAGTGTGGACATGCAGCATGATGTGTAAAAACACACTGTGACCTACATAATACAGAAAAGAGAGGCAGTTGTGTTTTAAATACTATTCCTTGTTAGAATTTTCAACAAAATTCTAACAAAAATAACATGATTTCTTATATAGCTCAAAACATTCTAATTTTCCAAATGCTTACAACTCAAATGGATGAGCTTGCTGAGAGATTTCAAATTTCTGTCCCTTGTATCCTCTCTGATGAAATAATGTTGATCTGTGGAAGCAATGATGCTTGAAAATTTGTAAGTTTTAGGTACATATGGCTGAGGGAGGGATATAAATGCCATTTTTTCTTTATTTCAGGTTTACACCAAATTATGGCCTAAAGTGGAACCATCTAAATGTCTTCCCTGCAGAGTCAGCAACATCATTAGAAAATAGAGCAAAGGAGTATAAAAAAATCAGATATATATGTATGGGGCCTTCTTAGTAAAATATCTCTGAATTATACTTTTACCAGTACACGTGATTGTTATACTCCAGATTAAATCATCTTTTTTCCCTATGTCTATCTTGTATGTCTATCCCTATGTCTATCTTCTTAATATTTGAAAAGAAAAGGAAGTACATGTTTTCTAATGCAACAGAAACAGAAACATCCCAAAGTGTAATGAGCATGCCATAAAATATTCCCTAAGTGAAATCAAATGTCAAGTGTGGCAGAGTCAGCAAAGTTTTGGGTTATAGCTTTTGTTACATATTCACAAAGCTGGCATTCTGAAAGTTTATATTACTTCGTCAGATGCACATTAAAATAAATGGTGGAGTCAAAGGACTGAATTTCTCTGCTTTCCTACCATTTCATTTTCATGTTGTCATAAACTACTCTAGTTAAGCACATTTCCTGTTACCATGATGAAGTGGTTTTACTATTCTTGCAAATAAATATTAGGGATTCCATGAATTTTAATGCATTTAAAATCTTACAGCCAGAGGACTGGAAGGATTCTCAAGAGATTTGGAGTTGTCCATCATTCTGCCTTCCCCTGTAGGAACTAAATGCAGGACAAATACTCCTCAATCAACCTGAGAGTTACTGTCTAATAGAAAGATATTTCATGCCCCTGAAGAACCTTCTCCATGATTTCAACACTTATGTCCTCACAAACCTTTTAGTAACATCTGATTTAGACCTTCATTTCTAGAAAATATTTCTCGGTGTCTTTCCATTAGTGTAAGGGTACACAAGCACAATGAGACACAACTGCTTCTCTTTTAATAGCAGGGTTTTTTTACTTTTGAAAACTGTTCATGTATCTGTTCTCAAAATGTGCATATTTTGGTTTAACAAAACCAAGCAGACAGAACAGAGCATAACCAAGAGTTCCACAGCTCTGCTCACCTGTCCCACAATAAGATTTATTCTGTTTGCAAATGTATCATGTTCCCAAACCCACACATTGTGTGGGACTCAAATTAGATCCTTTAGACTGTACTGATTCCCAGCCTGTGTTTATTCATCTTGTATGATTTCTCATTTTGCAAAACCCTGCACTTGCATTGACCAATCCTGATGTTCACTGAGTGTTAATTATAGATCAATATCATTAATGAGAGTGCTGAAAGCGCTTGACAGATCTCTATGAAATGGGCGCCTTAAAGGGAGTCCTCTAGGACAGTAATTTCCTAGTTGCTAAGGGCATATCATGTGCAAAGAACTTGAGTTGTATCAGGAATAGTTTCCCTTCTGTCCTCTAGACCAGGTTACCTGTCAAAATGCGAGTACAGTTGATTCAGGCCAACTTTTGGGCACCTCATGTTGGCAGTTCCGATTCAGAATATTCAACTTCAAAGACTTAAAGCCTATTTAGAATACTGAGAGAAAGAAGAAATTTTAAAAAACACCTTCTACCTCCAGTTTGGTGTTGCCAAACTATGACTTAATGAGGGCGTCCATTGAAAGGAGGTAATTGGAAATGTCCAGGTAGTGGATCATTGGGAAACAAATCTCCTTGGTTGATGTTTCTGCAGTAAATGGCCAGACTGATGGATAGAAAAGAGGGTTTTTCTCTTATGAATCCTACTAAGGATTAGTAGGCCACTACTAAGCCTATTAATGCTGAGTAAATATTAAATTTGCCCATAGCACAGAGCATTCATCTGAGAAGTGATCTACTGAGTATTTCCTGCTGACTTTGCAACAGGCTGCCAATGGTCCTTGCTGAAATGAAGTTCACTAAGCTTGCTTGAAGGCAGGTCAGTGATTTTTATAGAGTCACCATCATCATTTAGGGAAGAAGTGGCAGTTTTATAGCACGAATAGCCCAGTTGGCATCCTACTGGCATTTCTAGGAGAAAGCCAGGCATTTGTAAAAGTGATGAGCTGTGTTAACTTCACCAGACTTAAATAAATCCTTGTCATTTCTCTGCAGAAAGAGCACAGTGCAGATAGTGCTGACACACAATTGTAAAATATACTGATGCTGAATTATACTGTTGATAGGGAAGAGAAATAGATTACACATTAAAAATAAAATGTGCAACTTTGCAAAACTTGGTTAGTTGACAAACTCCATTTCATTTTTATATGTGAACTGTAATCATGCATAAAGTAAAACACATGCTTCCCTGAAAATGCCTTCCTGATAGGCATTTTTACTTTGGAAGGAAAGAGTGAAAAACACCAATAGCCCATCAGGTTATATTGGCTTTGATACTACTTGTTCTTTTGAATCCTGACAGCTCTGAGCCTGTAAAAGAGTATTATTATAGCAAAGAAACAATTTCAGTAAGAAAAAGACCAAAATAACCTCTTAGAAGATGACTGAGACACAATATACCTGGGTTTGGAACTTTACTTCTAAATATTGTTTTTCCCTGAAATTTGTTTCTTATTTGTTGAAGGGGAGTAGTATAGCAAGCACAACTATATTGTTGTTACTCTGCTCCTGTACAAAAGGTAGCATTTTTATAAATGATTTCTTCAGGTAATACAGATTTCTGGGTTATAAGGGAACACGATGAACAACATAGTACTTATGACACCTGAAAACACTCAATACAGATTCCAAATTTTATATCCAAGCAAAAAAATCACTATCACTCTGTAATGGTTCATTTAAGCTACTTGCCATATATTCTCACATACTCCAAGGAGACAGACAAAGGTGCAGTAGAAGAATGTTACTAATTAAAACTACATTATGTCTATTTGTCTTGGGTTATGGAACCAAAAATGTGTATTCTATTTCATCTACTGAAAGCAGTTGGGGAGATGTTTTTCTTTATCTCTTGTAACTCCGGGAGGAGAGGGGCGGATGCCTTTTTGATAATGGGCCAACTGTTAAAACCAGATGGGGCAGTGTTTCTTATCTCTTTTCAAAATGAGCCATTNGGAAAATTATAATTTGGCAGGGGTGAGGGGTTTACATTCTCCATTCCAAGAGAAACTCCAGCTTTCCCTGCAGATACCTGTCTTTCCAAACCAAGACACTATTCTTTAGTATATTTTGATTTGTTTTTGTGGTGATTAGGATCCTGAAAGAGTAAAGTGACAGTTGAACAGATGGCAAACTGGTCTTCTGCCAGTGAGACCACTGACTGTGTTCAAGAAGGCATCAGTTCATACAGCAGCAGTTTTTTTCAGGAGGAATCTAAGAGTAATCTAATACAGGGATTCCGCTAGAATGGTTCAGTCAGGAAACATGATCAAGTAGACCTTAATGTGTGATTTAATTTAGATGAAAACAATTGTTATCAGCAAGTTTCTTGTTGACTAACAGGAATAAGGAGAGAAAAGGACAGGAGAAGATGGAGAGGAGGGGAAAATGGTGGTGAAAGGAGGAGCAAAGGAAAGAAAAGGGGAAGGGAAAGGGAAGGAAGGAATTGGTGTGATATGGTCAACTCTTGCCCACATATGGAGTTGTACATGGAAATTCAGAGCTCATATTCTGCTTCTGAAACATTATCTATATACACAGGGTTCCCAATGGTACTCTATATGGGCCCGAATGCTTTCCACCTTGGATCATATTATATTAATCATATTATATTAATCTTGGAATCTGGGATTTCACCTTGAGTGTCTGAAATATGGTACCATACTTGAAAGACAGTAATATTTGAATATTGGTTTCTGAGTATACTTCTCTCACTTTTAATCTCTTTGAACACTACTTCTGTAGTGTACTATCAGCTAGCTCTGGTAGCATTTGTTATCCTTTTTGCAGCTTTTCTGTTTTTCTTATATTCTTTTTAAATGGATGACCAGTACTCCTTGCAATATTCAACTTTATATAATAGTATGACAACACTGGGGATGCTTCTTTCAATTTCTTTCCTAGCAATTTCTTACATCTTATTTATTTTGATTTTCCTGAATAGAGTACTGAACTTGTCATTAAATTACTCAAACTAACTCTGCCATGCCTTTGAAGGGTGATAACCAGGAGCCCTTTATCATACATGTATGTATAAATATGATGTATGGTAGAGTTACTTTGCACAAATAACTGCATCTCAGGTGCTCTTGATCTGTGACACTGCTGACAAAGCTACTCACACACCTTATTCTCAGCTTTCCTGCTTCAGACAACTGTTGCTGGCCATTGTCCCTTGTTTTCTTAATCAGCTGCACTCACTTCCCAGTTGATGATCTCCATGGGTATTTTCTGTAAGTCTGCTAAAGGGGGCTGTAACTACTGAGAATGTCACACACTAAAGATGGGCATTCTGCATGCAGCAAGTAGTCAGATCTCTGTTTCAGTCTCTCAACCTGCAAATTAGTATAATATACCCTTTATTTTGCAAGGAGGAGATTGGCACTAGAACAATATTTTTACAACCTAATTTTCTTCTGGATACGCTTTTTGTTTGGTTGGTTGGTTTGACAATTACAGCCAAGAAAAATCAACACAGATAATTTTAATAATTCTCTAGAATTCCTCCTAATTCTAGTTTCAATAGGGTCAATACATCTGGGACAATTATTGTCCAGATATAAACTATTCTAAATGGTTCACGAACAAGTTCAACCCTCTCAGAGTCAGTGTTTATTAAATATAGATATTGCAAGTTCAGCTCACTTGTGAAACTTCATTTCTGAGTTTTAGGACAGAAGAATTCTTCACAGTGCAATGAGTAAGTAGGGATAGACTTAGTTATAATAGTTAAAGCCAGTATAAAACCTGTCCAGTGTGAATTTAATGACCTCAGAGATGGTGTAGTCATATAAAATTCCACCATCCTTCTGGAAAGGCTGAAACTAATCGAGCAATACCTATACCTCCCTAAGGAAAGGTCAAAGTAAAAAGAAGAATGAGTTAACAAGACGATTCAGCAGGCTGGAATTGTATTTCTTTTAACTTGACATTTAGACTGAATTAACATCCTGAACTTACTTGGCAAGCAATGGAGACCAAAGCAAATCCATTTAATTATATATTGAGAAAATCCGGAATGTTCCAGGCTGACGTGACTAAGCACCTACTGAGCCTTGACCATCCTGGAGCACAGAAGCATAAGCAGGGCAGAAGAGCATTTACACTGCTGAACAGTGAAAGAATACATACAAAAAGAAAATTCTCCCAGGAGTAGCATGCAATTAACAAAAGGCCAAGGCCAGACTACCAACCACAGTTACAAATTTTCTTCAGAAAGATTAAACATGGATGCAGAAAGGCCAGGTTGGAGCAATGTGAAAGTCAGTTCTTTCAACCTGACATTTAAACTGAACTAATATCCTGAAGACTGGTCAGGGAGTGAGAGAGAGAAAAGTGTCAGGTAAGGCCTTTAAGGGCTTAAGGGCTTCAGCTATTGCAAGCCATAACAATAGAGAAAGTAGAAAGCAATATTCAAGGTGATTTTGTTAAATCAACCTTCCCAGAGATAGGTGTTTTTAAATGCCCATGAGGGCACCAGACCAGAGCAGAGTGCTACTGGTATTTAACCAGGGATAAATGCCACTGGGAACTAGTGGCAATATTCATTCTCTTTTTTGTGCAAGGCAGTAGCTTGTATGCAGTGTTTTAGAGACATATAGCCAAGTTTTTAAGCATGTTTAATGGGACTGCCAATGGGAATAAAAAAATGTGTGTACTTTCATGTGCTCCAGGTAGGGAAAATTCCATTCTTTATGGAAGTGTTTGCTTGATTTTTGTTTGTCTTTTTTAATTTAGTCTCAGAATATTTATTAATTTCTTCCTTTTTGATTTCTGTGCAGGTCAGTTTTATTCAAACTTTGTTTATATTTAATCTTTAATGGGCCAGATATAAGTAGCAAGATCTCAAGTAAATTGAAATCTATCTCGCCATGTTTGGAGCAGTTTCAAGTGAAGTGTTACATTACCAGATAACATTAATATCACAGCCTTCTGAAACTGCAATGTTGTGCCTCTTCTGCCATGTAAGTGACCAGAAACAAAACAAATATTGCTGAGCTCCACTTAGAAAACATCTTACATGCTTTTTATACCTTAGAAGCTGTTAAGTTGACAGGTCTCCCATTCAAATTCAGATTATCACTCTCAATTACAGGAGAAGGTCTGGAATATACCCTAAGGCAACCCTAGCACATACTCATCGGTGATTAATTCAGCTGCTTAGCAGATGTCAGTTGTACTGCTAAAAGTCAAATAATCACCCATTCTTTGTAAGCCTGGGTGACTCCACCTGAAGCCAGAGACCATTGTTTGTTGTTTTAAGATGCATATGGTGTAGACATATTAAAATAAGAACCATGCAGGAAAAAAAAAAAAAAAAAAAAAAAAAAAAAAAAAAAAAAAAAAAAAAAAAAAAAAGATGCTTAATGAAGAGGAAAGTGACGTCTCAGGACCCTAAACACTATAAATTAAGAGTGAATGTTCGCTCTTTTTAGTTTTATATCTTGAAATAAAAGGGAAGAATTAATTAAGACCACAAAAGGGACAGTGGTTAACTTCCAATGAAAACTTGGAAGAAAAGTTGGTGAGTCAACAAATTAAGAATAACTTGAGAAGTAGAGTAAAACACCTTCTGCATTTTTCTCTGAAGGAAACATTATCTATTTAAGACCTTGTATTTTTCTTTTCTATCCTTTACCTGTGCACAGGGATATTGATTTACTGCATAAGGATTCCTGTGTTTTTTAATACAAAGATCTTTAAGTAGCTGAAGAGTTCATCTAACAACTGCATTACTAATGAAGTGAAATTCAAATAAAACATTTGCCTAATAAGATGAAATGTAAAGCTTTCTACATGGTGTTATAGATGGGTATCATTTCTCCTGGGAAGGTTCAGACAAACACTCCTTCAGTAAAGGAAGCTCCCCATACACTGTCAGGGGCAAACTGGAGAGTGCCTGAACTGCATCTCTTTTCTTCCAGCAGGAGCAGAAGCTTTGAAAAGCTATATGTTAGTATTTAATTTTAAAAAGCCTCAGAAGCCTCTACTCTACGTAGTTCACAAGGATGGGTTTCACTCTACTGGAAGCTGCTCTCCATCAGGGTGCAGTGTGTTTTCCCAGACCTATCCAGGAGCAGCCACCTGACCCCAACAAACTGCACCAATTCTTGCTGTGGCCAGGGCAGTGGCCTTGACCACAGACTGCTCCCTTCCTTCTGCTCCAGCCTGATTTTCCCACTTATTCCCCTGCCACACCCAACCAATCAACCAAACAAAAACATTATTAGTCACCCAGCTGACTGTCTCAAGTTGCTGTGCTCTAAGGTTATATTCTACCAAGGCCAGTAACTAAAGGCACTTAGAGTATTGGTCATTATTATTGACTCAAATTAATCCAATTTGCATGAAATATAAATCTATGTTAAATATTATTGGCCCTATTTCTGCTGTAATTTTTTACTTGTGGCAGTGGACTATCAGGCCCACTGAAATAAGTACAATAATATAGTAAGAAAAAAGACACTTGTAAATTGAAGTATGACCCAAGTTTCAATCTGCTACAGACAACACAAGACTAATTTCCACTGATTCACCACAAGATGGAGACAAGTAGTCTGCAAAGCAGCAACAATTTAATCAAGGGGAAGAATTCCATAAAATATCCTCCTGCCTGTTTATTTTAATAACTAAGAGGAGGGAAAAGGCAAGTATAGACCTATAAACCCCACAACAAAACTTGTGGTAACACAGATTTGGGTTGACTGCATGAACATAAGAGAACACATTCTTAGAACATCAAAATTAGTGTGACTTCTCAACGCTTCTTTGTTGTAATGATGAGGCAAAGTGAGCTGAACACCAGTATTTGCAGCTCTACCCTTCTTAAACCCCAGGGGAAATGAACTATTATGTGAATGCAAGAGCTGCATGTTTATTGTTATACCACATCTGCATACTGAGCGAGGTGGAAAATATGGAGAAGGTGGGAAAATCTAGAAACACAGAAATCCTCCTAACATTCTATAAGACAGCTTCACCACAACAGAAGTGTTTCCTTGGCAATCTATGGATCAGCTAAGGATGTTTTTGCACTGGGAAACTGATTCACAAAAATGAAAACATCCTGTGGGAACATGCAAATCTGATACGTTTCTGGTGGTATCCAAGTGTCCTTGGGCTTCTCTCTTGTTCCTTGATGATATGCCTGACAGAGACCAAAAAATGCCCAGTCTTTTAGTGCCTTGTTACCTCACAGAGCTATTTTATTCAGGACACTGGATCTCACAGCATTTTAGGCCATCAGCTCTAAGGATTTCCAGGATCTTTGGTTCCATTTCACTTTGGCTAAGTGCTGCTATTCAAGGGTGTCAGGGCCCTGAGTGGTTTCAAGGTCAAGAGAATATTGTTTTGTATTCAACATCTAAATGTTCCAGAGGAGGATTATGTAAAAATAAAATACTGATGAATTGCTGGTGAAACTGGTGAAAAATAGTGAGGTTAAGATTTGTGTTGTGTGTGTCCCTCTTTTTCAAGAAAAAAAAATATCTCCATCAAAAAATCTTTAACTGGAAAAAGACAAGAAATTCTATTTCTCAGCCAGGTCTATTTAAAGCAGTATGCACATTTGTCTGAAGTCAAGAAAGAAAGCCAAAATCTTAGACAGTCATGTGCACACAAAGCGCTTTTTCATACAAAAAGCTGCCTTTAAAGGAAAAAAGAAAATCCCAGTTTTCGTAACGTGCACATACACACACAAATTAAAATTAAGCCTCCTTGGAAAAGGAAGACATGGAATAGGTGCATATTTTTAAAAGCATGCAAAACTATGTACACCTTACTGCATAAAACTACTTCAGAAAGTGAGATAAAGCTCTTGTCCCTGATCATCCATCCTGCTTAACTGTCAGCATGCTTGGATCCCCTGCAGTTTTGCCTCAGAACTCTCCAAGAAGGTGCCCAAAAATATCAGTGGCAACTTCCAGTAGATGGCATGAAAAAGGTTGCACCATGTTTGGCTCCATTCTTTCTACACAGATCTCCAACTTGTGCCACAGGCTTGCACTCACACACACATCTGCTATGCAGATCAGGGTATTGCACATCAACTTTCAGCTCCACATTAGAGGAGCACACAACTCTGTTGAGCCCTTATCTTGAGTCAGCCCTTATCTTATTTTAGACACTTTGATTTTGGCAAATAAAGAGGATATTAACTACCATCTTTGAGGGACATGTAAGGTCCAGAGGATGATCAAGGCCAAATGTTGTGTAGTATGAACATAGGCAGCTTATACTATTTGTTTCCTGACCATGTAGAAACATGTCAACATTGCATATGCAGACTTGTCTGCATGCATGCTCCTGCATGCAGAGTGTACACAAATACACGCAAAAAAAATTTGTTCTGCTTCTACAGTGTGTGTAATTTAAAAGACTGGCCTACTTGCTTCAGATACAGGTTAAGCTTCAAGATGGTACAAGACTGAAGACAATATAAGCTTGAATCACTTGCAAAATGTTGCACTTACTCTCATTCAATCTGTTATATTCACATCACATCTGGGTTTAGCTCCACTGAAAATAAATGTTGATTTCATAAAGGAAGCATATATGTTTCAGTCTACCTCTTTAGCAGGGTGTATAACACTCACCATAAAAATATGAGATATTGTAAGTGATAAAAAAGTTGCAATATAAGTAATCATTGAGCAAAAGTAATATCCATTACAGGTAGGTTAGGCCACCTTAGCTTTAGTCAGGTTAAGCTCAAGAGACAGGATCAGAAAACATTGGAGATGGTAAGACAAATCTTACTGGGTTTTCTCACCTTTAGTGTTTGGAAGAAATATCTCTAGTGACAACTATCCAGGGAACCTAAGTTTTGACTTATTTAATTTGTAGTGGAAAAGTATGATCATGATAATTCATTTACATAGTTTAACACATTTCTATTATTAAGATAATACAAGCATGACAACTCAATTGCATTCCTCTGGCCATAAGCCTTTGATCTGTGTTTATACAGAGATACTCAGGCAGATGTGCAAGACTCAACTGAGATGGTAAAAAAACCCTACCTAGTGGGTAGCATTACAAATTAACAAGACACTGGATTATAAATTTTGAAACAAAATGTGTTCTAGATTGTGCATATTTAACTTTCTTCTTTTATATGCTTTTGATTTTCATTCCATTAGCACATAATCATTTGCATCCTTTTCATACCTCTGTAGCATGTGGGTATTTCACACCGTTGTTCTCCACTATATGATAAAGTTCTCAGGTAAAATTATTTCCTTCAGTTACTGCCAACATATGCTGCCTCAGGCACCTTTGGGATTTTCAATAGTGGAAAGGGGGCTAAATCACAGAACCAATGAACAGTAATAGCTATTACCAATGTCCCTGGCCAAACCTTGGAGCTGTAACACGGGACTTATGAAATAAGGATGAAAAAGTCAAAGCAAACATCCTTGTTAACTCACTTTGCTCTACTAGGAAAAAGCAGAAGTACGCTTTGGCTTGCAGGAGATCTTACAGCAACTTCCAGAAACTAAAGGTGACCTACCTACAGGAAAGCTTGAGAGGGACTTTTTAGGTGGGCATGTAGCAATAAAACAAGGAGAATGACTCCAAATTGAAAGGGTAGGTTTAGACTGGATATTAGGAAAAAATTCTTTACTGTGATAGTGGTGAGACATTGAAACAGATTGCTCAGAGAAGCCATGCCCTGGAATTTCAAGGACACCTTGGATGGGGCATTGAGCAACCTGGTCTAGTGGAAGATGTTCCTGCCCATTGCAAGGGTGTTGGAACTAGATGTGTAGTGTCTCTTCCAGCCCTGACTCTTCCATGATTCTACAATGGTGACTGAAGGCTTTCCTATATACATTATAGTTTACAGGCTGTTAACCAAGGCCCTCTGCTTTGACTTCCCTCCTGGACAGCACTGGCTGGGGACTGGCCTCTCACACAATGGCACAGTTAATGTGTTACCAAGTGCACGGTGAACACCAGGGAAGGCCTTTGGGCGTTGCACATTTCTTCTTTTCATTGTACAGCAGTGTCCCTTTGCAGACAGACCTTCAGAAGTGTTTCTCGAAGGGACAATGCCACATTGCTGCTACATGCTGGACAATTAATTTTGCTCCAAGTCTTCAGTCAGGGAGTTTTCCTGAGGTCACAAGTTAGTCTCTGAAGTGGAGTTAAACTACAGAAGAGCAAGTAAGTGTAGCTAAGTTCTTGCATGCTGAAATCTAACTACAAAACTCCGCATGTTTTACAGGGCAAAACACCCTTCTGCACATTTTACCTTTCCAGTCTTATAAGTGGTGAGCCAAAAAAAACCAAAAAACAACTCTCATGCTTTTTCTTATAAGGAAAAAACCTTTACTAAATCATACCCTAAACTGGGATGTTATGAGTGCTTGGTATTGATGCACACCATTTGCTGTAAACTGAAAGATTTGTGAAACCACAGGCTATTTTTTATGGACATAATGCACCCAGAGATTAATGGATCAGGTCTTAAATTTCTATTAGCTTGTTATTAAAGATTATGACACATTTATTTTCTCCCTAGTTTAGTTAAAGTATGAAAAGTGGCAAACCCAATGAATTTCTATTTTCTGACCAGCCATTAATTTGATTTACAATGAATTTGTACACTGCCTGATTTACACTAAAGTTTTATCTCTGCTTCTCTGCAAAACACAGACAATTAACTAATGATTTATACTGCTGCAAGCACAGGGGAAAGAAAATCGTAATCTTTTCTCATGTCTGTTTCCTTTCCAGTATGATCAGACTTCAAAGATGAATCTGATGGCATGCGTTAGCATTCAGTGGACACTTTTTAATCAGAAATAATGAGAACAACCCTGAATGAGTATACCTGTCACTCATGAGCTAGACATGTCTTTGCAAGCACAGATGTTGATATCCTTAAAGACTTTGAAAGGTATTTCATACAGGATTGATTCACCATATGTTTACTCTCCTAAAAGCTGAGATGGTGAACTTATAAACCTTGCAGCTATACACAAAGAAAAAAAAATGTGAGCTTTCTCCTTTATTTCTCAGGATTTAACACTTTTCTCCACTGTTACAGGAAACATTGAACTTTATTCCCTTGAGACAGAATCCTTTAATAAAAGCTGGTAAAAATGTAGTGCACAAAACTGAAATATTTTTGCAGTTGAAAGCAGAAAACCCAAAAAAATCAATACTATATTTATAGTGTTTTCATGATAGCTACCTAATAATCACTTCAGCTCCTGGGAAAACCCTAATAGTTATGAAAGAGTACAAGACTAAGTAACCTCTTTAAAAATTAAGCATGCTAGTAAATCTTCCTTCTAGCTAATGAAAGCAACTTTTTACTCAAACAGGTTTCTCGTTACAATAACAACAAAAAATCAGCTAACAGGAATAATCACCACTTACTTCACTGAAAAATTCTTGAACAAAAATGTAAGGATGGAACTGTTTGAAACATGAAATACATCTGAAAATTCTGTTTATAGAAGTATGAATGTCAGAAGCTAGTGTCAGAATGCTACCAATTTTGCATAAAAGTTCTGCTATGTTTGTATTTTATATTATGACCTGGCATTAAATAACAGTGACATAATGGCATAATAATTTAACTATTATAGCATTTTTGGAAAATAATTGAAAACAGGTACCATTAAAAAATAATAATTATTGATACTCCATATTCTCTTTTCAAGATATGTCCTTGTTTTGTTATAATATAATTTGCTTCTTTTAATGCTAGTCATCTTATGTACTAGTAGCTGAAAAAAAGTTGCTGGTTTTAAGAATAATCTCCCTGATGCAATTTTCTTTCTCTCCTGAGTATAGAGGGAACATAGAGAAAAAAAATAAGCTAGATGGATTCTTAAAATGCCTTGAATTCTCACAGGTAATTTCTCAAAAATATGTGCTTTCATTCAGTACAATAGGAATAGTAGCATCAGCTTTGCAAAGCCTTGAAAAATCAGTGTATATTCACAGCATCTTCAAACCATCAAAGGAAAAAATGTATGGAAATCACAGAAGGAAGGAAGGAAGGAAGGAAGGAAGGAAGGAAGGAAGGAGGGAGAGA
>VWYO01024702.1:332579-361029 GCA_013400275.1 Rhadina sibilatrix
AGGGAGGAAGGCAGGAAGGAAGGAAGGAAGGAAGGAAGGAAGGAAGGAAGGAAGGAGATAGATCTATTGATGTAAAAAATGGTTGTGAGGGTAAAGGAGAAATGAAGCAATGGGACTCAAGGGCTGTGAAGATGAGAGTGGTTACAAAAATTATCAGAAAAATTTTAAACAGTAAGAGTTGATATGCAAGGATTTCTTATGTATGTAATATCTTTACAGATTGCAATCTGAGTCTAAATAAATTTCATATTCAGTAGAATTTAATAACTTACTAAGAAAGAGAAAGATGTCCTTATTTTTCAAGAATTCTATGGCTTGTTTGTTCCAGATATCACCTCACCTACAGAATTCTAGTAATTTTGGTCATGTTTAGAAGCCAAGAAGGCTTGAAAATAATCAGAACTTCAAAGAGTTGATCACAGATACATTGTATGTGCAGTCTAATGTCTTTCAGTGCTCCTCTACTTCGAAACAACAAAAAGCAGTCAGCTTTTCCAGTGGAGATATGATCCAGAAATTCTGAAAAACCACAATGTTACACAGGAATGTAAATTGCTCTCTTAAAGCCCATTGTCATAGAAAATATCATAGAATTAAACAACAAAAACCAGTGTCGCTTATCACAAAATATTTCTGTTATCACAGAATCCAGACCAGCTTTGAGTGCTGGCTGTAGANACTTATCACAAAATATTTCTCTTATCACAGAATCCAGAAAAACGGTCTGCTGCCAGCTTTGAGTGCTGGCTGTAGAGTGTCTTGCACATGAAGAATTCTGTAAAGGTCAAATTTACTGCTTATTTTTTTAATATTTACTGTTAGGTGCTTGTTGAATGCTGTACAGAAAAATTGGAAATATTTATTTTTATTAATTTTTTAAGATAGGCTGTATTACTTTATAGCAGTTGATAGATAATCCAGCCGATTACATTTTGTAAGTTTATTACAACTCTCTCAACCTGAGACTTCTATTTTAATAAGTTCCCTTTTCTTCATGATGATGTGACAGAAAACACCTATTAATTAATTTGCAAACTAAATCTCTTTTTGCTTTGAATGAGATGGAATTATGATATGTCTATGGCAAGGTTTAAAATTTAAAGGCAAAATTATTTATCATTTTCTTTTCTATGCCACCAGAAGCTAGGAGGGAAAGTGTATATGAAGATCCAAAGAAAAGAAATAAAATTTAGGAGTACATGGTAAAAAATAACAAGATATGACTGTCTAATGAGTGTAGCTGACTGTTTAGGCTTAGATGAAGCAAGGGTCAAACATACTTGAAATTAAGTCAAATCCTGAATGTATTTAATGACATTTGAAAGGGATGATCTACAGGAACCATACAACCAGGTTCTACATCATCTTCACCTGAATTACTTTTCTTAGGACTTATTTTTTTAATTAAACAACTAGAAAAATTTTAATTTTAATTTGCATCTATGACTACAAACCTGGTTTTATTTAGGGTTCTAAGGAGTTAAGATTGAATGGTGCATAATTGCTTTATAAGTTTTCTCAACATAAATCATAACTTCAGTGCCATTAAAGATGAAGTTTCAGAGAATTAAGTTTCTCTATAAATAGGCATATGAAGCACATGAAGGAATGATGGAATAATAATTACATTCCCATCCTACTCTTTGTATTATGTGAAGAACTTTTTCAGTTTAAATCACTAAGCATTCTGCCCTAATGTGTTCTCTTCCTCCAAGTGATCATTTCCAAAAGAGACAGAAAACTGAAAACATTCAGAGATGTGGTCCTTCTACTTTGTTGTCCTTTACTGGCTACTTTAATGAATAATGATACAATAAATGCTTTTACAGATATTGTTTAACTGTTCCAAATAATAAAAATAAAACAAGATTAAGGAATTAGAAATTATAAAAATTTACCTCTTTTCTTTCTTTTTTCTCTTAGACTTCCAGTGTGGGCACTGGAGATTTCAAAATCACCACTGTTGTTTATACCCAAATCTTTAAAAAATAACCTAGAGTCAAAAATCTCACCATACAGATTTCAAAAATAGTATCCTTGGGTTTATAACCAAGTGGTAATTTCACTCTGGGGCATTACTTCTTTCATACGAGATGCAAGCACTTCTCCCTCACTAAATTTGGTACTTTGAAATCTGGAAGAGAGAAGAATAGACAGCTCTCTACTGTCTAACTTTGACTCATAAAAGTCAGGACATAGGATAAAAAAACATTATCTGGTTGCCCTATGATATCTGGAAGTCAGAAATCATGTGGCACTTTTCAAAAGAAACAAAAAAAAAAAGTTGTAAAGGGAAATAGTTGGATAATTCCACTACCTGGACTAACATTTTAGTTAACTTTAGTTAACTAACTAGCATGATAGCCAGATCATTAGTTAAAACTAGAAGTTTTTTAGGAATTAAGCAATAACAGGTGCATCACAGGATGGAGAACAAAACATATGAGTAAGGCCAACTTCTGCCTAATAGAGTCTTTAAATTTTCCCTAAATATTTTTGTTTTGTTTTTGTTTGTTTGTTTGGGGTTTTGTGTTTTGTTTGTTTTTGTTTTTGTTTGTTGTTGTTTTTGTTTTTGGGAGGAGGGGCTTTGTTTGTTTTTCAAAGACAAAATAGAACTGGAATAATGACAGGAAAAAAAAACAAACCCACTAGCCTAAAACCATCACACTATGGGACTATCAGATCATGTTGTAAGTCCACCTACTCCAGAACCCCATAAAACAATGGCACTTTGCCCACTTCAACAAGCCATCACTTGCAGAGTAAAAACTGCATGTTTAAGTCTTTGTGTTCTGCTTACAGTCCTTTTTATTGTTTTCCATATCCTAGCTACGTTTCAAGAAAAATTGTTAAGCTTTGTTCAGGCACAGCTTTCAGTGAAAGAAGACTGACAATGAGATGAGAGTCTTCTATAAAACCAAACTGAAAACTTTTCTGGAGAGATCCTTCTGGGACTCTTCTTGTCCTTGGGCAGGATTTCTGCATTTAAGTAGGAGATAATGCAGGCTGAAGAGATCTCTTTTTAAAAGTTTTGCTAATTTTCATTAGGCTGGTTCACATGAGTTCTCTGGGCCCCTCAGTGGAGGATTTTAATCACGTCTTGTCTTTTGTGCTACAGTGATCACAACGCTAATCTCTGTAATTCCACATTTGGGACCTCACTTTTCAAAGTGTAAACAACTGACATTGACTTCACAAAGAACATTTTTCCAGAGGGAATGAAAGAGTAGAGTCACAGAGAAGCATCACAAGCCAAAAACTGAAGAAAAAAATAATGTGACCGTACAAGGAAAAATAAACCATCCTCATTTTCCTTCCCTTGTGCTGTAGAATGTGCATGAATAAAATTTTGTGAGGGAGAAAACTTTGTCGCTTTGATCAGACTCAATCATCCAGATAAAGCCAACCTGGAAAAAAAATCCTGTGAATTAAAAAAACATATATATATATATAATTTCTAAGGGCCTTCAAGCATGATAAATGGCAAGATCTCTGAGATAAGTGGTGGAGTTGTGTTTTAATGCTGTTTAACAGCATATGCATCATTTATACAAGGATGTTATTGGCTTCTAGTTCCTTGAAAAGATGATCTTTCATAAAACCTGTATTACTGAAATCCTTTTTCTTAACAACTACAGAGATTGCAGATGACTTCATGGGATCTATTAATGCCTCAAGTGACAGAATGCTACAGCATCTGACTAAATTTAGAGAAGAAAAAGAGAAAGGGAGACCTATAATCACTGTCTGCACAAAGAAAAAAGGAAGGTACCATGCTAATCCTTGCATTAGCTATCCCAAATATCTTAAGATATTTCTTTCACCACAGTAAATTTACACTGCACTATTAATAATGGCATAACTCCTGCATTCTTGATTTCAGGGCACAATACATTGTTGCTACAATGCTCTAACATAAATAATTTCTATAGATCTGGCAAAATCATGAAATGCAGTCAGAAGATGTAGCAAGGAGCTGAATTTGGGATAATGTACTTACTATGTATGCCATGCTCCCATATTACCTCAAATACATAACATAGAGGGTCACAGAAGGACTTTAATCTACAAGACCAGAAAATGGCAAGATAATTAATTTTTTCTGCCCGCACCAGAAAGTTATAGCATTACAATGAATGAAACTCTCTTAAATTTCTTTAAATTATCCTACCTACCCTTTGTACTTTTATATAGGAACTACTATATGTTCATTTGCATATTGCTCATCTCTTTCTCTAGTTTGAAACATGACATACTTCAGCATTTCATGAACTATCCCATTTATTAGAGAACACTTAAAGGACCTCAGACCAAAGGGAAAGAAGCTTGTACTTCAGTGACTGTATCATGATATGTATATTAAAAATTTATATATATGTCACAAAAAAATTATGAAATGCAAGGTTTTAGGATTATGGTGGTGAAAATAGTTCCTGGTACATCACAGAAAGCTGAGGAGTGGTGAGTTTTCTGATTGAGATTCTCTTTGGTGGATATAATGCATCAAGAAAATCTTTTACAAACACCAGGAAAGCATAAGACATTTTGTGTAAAAATTTAGGATTTAGCTATTCAAGACTTCACAAATACTCAGGCAGCTCTTAGGACCCCTAGTCATAACAACTTTATAGTGTAAATTAATTAAAAGTGTTTTAAATCAATTAATTAAAGTGTTTTAATCCCCACTGAAGTTCCTTTGCATTTAACAAGTATTAGTTCCCTAAGGCCTGTCCTTCCAATAGGTTATGCAAGATTGGGTTCAATTTTCTTTCATTTCCACCCTTTACAAAATTTCTCAGTTTCTCTAACCTCAGCACCCCACAGGCCTGCGGGTCACTCTGGAAGGCATGAGGAGAATAGAGGAGAGAGGATTGTGGAAAATACTTTTCCTACACTCTCTTTTTTCCCTCTGGACAGTTGATTAATATATTAAGCTAATCTTCCACCCAGTCTACCCAGTCTTCATGACCAAATACAAAATGGCTATAGAGTGCACATATCATTTCTATAATACTTTGTTCCCTCCATATGTTTGCCACAACTTCTTGAGACACATCAGGAAGATCAGTGAGATTATGAATGTCTTTGATATAACTGAATTTAAAAAAATAGAATAACACGAGTCAACATTTAGCATAGAGGCTAAAGTACATTCTGCAGAAGCTTCATCCATACAGGTATTTGTAGATTGTGGATGATGATTGTTGCCAGCAAGGGCAGTGAGTGTTGAAGGAAAGAGAAGCCAAAATTTTAAGGAACATGTATTTTCTACATGTTTTTAGTACCACATATTCCAAGATCCTGCTTCTTACTTTGAGGTGATGGCTAAAGAAACTGCTGTCCAGAGATCAGATATGGACTGACACTTCGCTTGAATGGTTTACAAACACAGGAAATTTTTTCCTTATTAATAATGCATAACTTTTAAGATGTGTTAAGATTTAATGTGTGATTCATCAAAGGGATTTTACTGGCCCACTCAGTATTCAAAGAAGAGAAGATTTCCCATTTGGGCTTTAAGTGTTCTCAAAGTTTTGACAAATTGTGTAAAACAATCAAATTTAATTCCTTATGACTAATCAAAGCAAACTACATTCATTTTAATTCTGTAGGAGAGCCTCAATTCAGGGATTTACTGCTTTTTTTCCCCTTTTAACACCCTTAGTTAATTCATCTGAACATTTCAGAGAATTGCTATTTAGAGAACACCTATACACTAATTCCTCTCTCTTTATCCATCATTAAACCCTTTCATTACCTCCCCAAGAGTATTCAAACTTCACAATACCACACCCTTTTCAGGGTCTTTTGTTTCATTTTGGAATATCTGCAGTGCACCTTTAAACCACTGAGGGAGGTATCATTGTAGTAGGAGCAGGAGTAGTAGTAGTAGTAGTAGTAGTAGCGTGTCTTGGGTTATGGAACCAAAAATGTGTATTCTATTTCACCTGTTGAAAGCAGTTGGGAAGATGTTTTTCTTTATCTNTTCTACTACGTTTGTATTGTTAATATTCCTAGTAAAGAACTGTTATTCCTATTCCCAAATCTTTGCCTGAAAGCCCTTAATTGCAAAATTATAATTTGGAGGTGGGGAGGAGTTTACATTCTCCATTCTGAGGGAAACTCCAGCTTTCCCTGTTGGATACCTGTCTTTCAAAACCAAGACATAGTGGTAATGGTGGTTGTAGTTAGAAGAAAAATTTTAATGTGGCCTAGAATTACAAGGAGAAGCTGATTCTTGGGATAACTCAATAAATCACAGTAGAATTACATTACTGCAGAGTTAAGATTCCAGAGATTAAGAAGCAGAAATTATTAAATGTTATACTCCAAAACCAGGAAGAAGTATTTGCATGGATGTCTACTTCATAAGCAGGTAAACATGTATTTTTACTTTGTTACAAATGTAAACTTCACTATGATATGCTGGTTTTCCCATATAATGTTTTCCATAGTATTTACCAACCACAAAATCAGTATCTGTATGATATTATCTCTTTGTTTTGACTGGAGCTTCAGGAGAATTAAAAAGATTGGTGAAGACCTCATGCTCCTTCCTTGAGGATTTCTGCGGTCTTTTCAATTTCATTTTGGCTGGCTGATTTGCTCTCTACCATCAGTACTTCCACATTTGATAGAAGAGCAATGCAGGACGTGCCCCAGAGCAGGCTGCACTCTGAGAGCAGGCAGCTGCTTACCTGTTTCACTGCGTACAGGAGGCGCCCGTAGCAGTACATCATCACCATCACGGGGACAACCAAGCAGAAGATGAAGAGACAGATGATGTAGGACGTGGACTCAGCCGACTCCGAGGACCAGCGAACTGAACAGCTTGTGCCTGCACCTTCTACCCCATAACTGCTCCAGCCGAGCAGAGGTGGCACGGTCCAGACCAGGGAATAAATCCAAGAACCACCGACGGCCAGCAGAGCCTTTCGGAAATCCTCACCACGCTTGTGGCACAGGGTGAGAGTGCTGTAGCGCTCGTAGGACAGCACAGCCAGGGAGATCAGGGACACGACGCCTGCAATGAACCAAGCAACGCAAATGGTTACTTCCATTATTTCGCATGTGTCCATTCCAAATCCCAAGAAAGCAGATGATATTTTGGTTATTATATATTTGGAGCAACAGTGAAAACTATTTCCATTATTCCCTATACATTAATCCTCATTGGTCCTGGTTGCACTGCCCATCATGTCAAATTTCATTTAACTCGGATTTATCTTACATTGGAAGATTTTTATACTTGAGAGATATTCATCTTCTAGTCAGGTTTTCAGCTTTATCTGTTTTAGTATTACTCAGAGGAAATCAACTTTCTATCTGAGCTAATAAAATGGTGAAAGATTCCCTTGATAAGAACTATTCAATTTTTAAAATCCATGAGCAATTTCAAATAGTGCATTGACTTTTATAGGCCAAAAAACCACAAACCCACAAAACCAAAAAACCCAAAACAAAACCAAAAAAACACCCCATATAGGAGTGTAAAAGTATAAGACCGGGAGCCCCAAAGTGAAAGAAGATTTTGCTTCTTTCTCTCTCTTCATCAGCTAGATGAACCTTTAGTACTTATCACTCATATATGGAAAAAACAGACAACCACATCACGACTGGGATACAGCAAGTTGCAACTTTATTTACATATATATTACAAAATCAGGTTGAAAAGTGATTTAGGTTAATATTAAGCCCCAGGTGTCATACTCCCTTTATATCTTGTAGAGGAAGGCTTAAAAATTTGTGTAGTAGGATATTTCCATTCTCTTTTTCAAGGCTTGGGACCCAACCCCCTCTAAAAAGCTTTATGGTTTTCCATGGCAGGTTCTTAGTCACGACTCAGTGGAGAGGGTTTTGTTACTTCTTATGATTTTGTTCTCCTTGCAGCTGCCTTGCAATTCTTGGTGACACAACAATGGATACCATATCCAGGATTTCTGACAGGAGGAACTTGTTTGAAGAGCTCCAATATTTCCCATATTTTCCAATGTTTTCCTGTTCCCTTCTTTTGCTCCTATAAGATGAAAAACCTGAATAAATCAATGTCAGCTCTTTCCTTGAGTTTTTTCTTGATCTTTGTTATTAGCAAAGATTAACTATATAGTGGCACTGAGATATATAGCCTGAAAAAATTCTCTGATTTTGTGTGGTAGCTACTCCCAGCAAATGGGTTAAAGTAAAAGGTGTTCTTCAGGGGAATCCATAGCTGTAATCCATTTCCCCCATTTAACTGTCAGCTTCTCCTATAGCTCCTTCCTAGGCATGGAATAGAGTGAGTCACAGACTTCCCTTGGGAATAGTACTTCTCTATCCTTTACCTGGGTAGAAAAACCCCGCACAGACCCACAGAGGGCACAGTGGGATACTCTCCCTAGGCACAGCATTTTGCTCGACTTTTCCTTACAATTCAGTGACTCATTTCTGAGTTAACTTGAAGCAGGCACAGCTATTTCTGTCATCTTGACAACAATTAGCAGTTACTTTGTGCAGTGCTGGGTACAGCAGAGGACCCGCGGGAAATGCAAGCGCTGCTTGCTGCAATAAGATGCCTTATTTCTCAGGGGAAAAAGAAAGCAAAAGGGTGTGAGGAGAAGGCAACTTTTGAAGAAGGAAATGTCTTTCTTGTTACAAGAGTCTACTAAATTATTTTCTGTGCGTTACTGGGAGGTCAGTCCTAAAGAGTAGATACATTCACAGCTGTAATAGATTCACTAAATTCAGCTGATTTATAAACTTGCTTTAAGGCCAGGCTATTTCAGAGACAGGGGAGACTTCCTCATCATCCCCCACCTAATCTGATTTCCCACATAACACTGCTCTTGAAAGCCCTTGTCTCAAGAGCAAAAAATCTACTGCTCTCTTCCTGCTCCCAGCCCACACATAATTATGTTCACTTTCTTAGCATTGCCGCTTTCCATGTTTTTATCTGCTTGACTCAAGAGCTCCTCTCTATCAAAAACATTTAGCTCATGCAGATATCTAAGGCAAAAATCCAGATTTCATATCTAATGAAAATTAGGCGTCTGTCAGGTGTTACAGATCTCTTTCTGCGCTTTAGATTAGACAATCATGGACTCACAGAACACTCTCTCAGGAATAAGAAATCTTTCCCTTCCCAGCTGGGTGCTCTACAGCAAGGATCTTGTTGTTCTTGCTGTGCCTCTGATGGCAATTGAGACTGTATTTTCCCTACTTTGATGAGATGGCAAGTGAGCTGTACTTTTGTTGAGGATATCCTACATTCCTGCGTGTGTGGGGCTGCCTAGAAAACACAGACAGAATGTTCAGATTTCCCTGGCTCAGGGCCCTGCTTCCTGGATTGCTGCTTTCACTGCTGGGCTCTCAGGTCCAGCCTGGCTGCCAGCTCTGCCTGCTCATCCCTATGGCTGTGCTACTGCCCAGCAGCTCCTTCTGGTGTGTATTGTCAGGATTTATGGCATACATTTACACTTCCTCTTATCTTCACCTATTGCCTAAGGAAGATGCTTAGCTTTTCTCATACTGCTGTTTATGATGGATGGCTTCCTGGCGTGGCTCTGAAGACAACTGACCATGCATGCAAGGTAACTCGTTTTCAGAGGCAGAAAAGTTCTGTCTCACACTGGCATAGAATTAATGCTCAGATATTAAATTAGGATCATAGGGATGTCGGTCAAGAATAAATCAAATACTAGCAATCAGACAAAAGCACAACGGTTTCCTTTAAGTTATAGAAAATATTTTTCTTCTCTATAAAGAAGAAAACTCCCGATGCTTAACTGAACATCAAGGCAGGAGCCAATTCATCTTTTCTCACCTTATTGAGTTCAACTGACATGACACAAACTACACTTTCCTCTGGAGGACAAAATTGTAATTTATGGAATCCCAGATCACAAAAGTTCAGGAAAAATGCCATTATTTTTGGGTTTGGCACAGTAGAGTTTTGAACAATGTTTGAACTTTTTAATAGCATTCCTATTAACACCACTACACATTGACTTCTAATACTTTCAAGACAAGGAAAAATGAGGAGTACACTGAAGAGCTAGTTCATAAGAGATAAAAGAATTCAACATTCTTTATGTGGTTCAAACTTAGTAAGCCCAGCTAACTTTTCAGAAAAATTACAATTACTTTGAAAGAATAGAACTGGTGCTTTGAAAAACAAAAACAAAAACAAAAAAAAACCAAACAAACAAACAAACAAACAAAAATTTAAATTCAAAGCCAAAATCAAAATAAAGATTTAACAAGTAGATTTTTCCAACAGTGAGATATACTTGGGAATCAGCTGTGAGTAATTAAAACACCTACTACCCAGGTGAGGAAGAAACAGGACCACTGCAACCCTCTCTCAGTCTACTTTGTGTGACATTGAGCAGTGTACACAAAGTCACAAGATGTGCCCCAACACTGCAGCTCCATCCAGCCTTGCTGACTGGTCAAAATCAAACCACATCTAGAGTGACCTTGTTGCAATCTTGAGTCAGAGCAGCTCCAATGTCCCTGATTGCTAAGAATATCCTCAGCTTTTTAATTAACAAAAAAACCTCAACCAAACATTTTTTTTAATCTCATTCTTTTAGTAGTTCAATAACTGAATCCTAGAAATACACCACTATCCTTTCATCAATTATAACAGATACTAATTTGCTGGACTGAAACCACATAATTTCATAAAAAAAGGCAAAACCAGACTTTGTGTTCAGTATTTAATTTGATACCAACTGGAAGTAAAATATGAGGATCAGGTGTACATGACATGTCAGCTTGCAGTGAAGGAGCTGGCAGCAAAAAACTGATGATTGCCTTGTCCTTTACATGCTTTTCTATAGCACCCAGTGTGACCTTCTGCATAATTTTTCCATGTACTGATTTTAGACTAATGGGCTTGTAGCTTCCTCAGCCCTTCCTCATGCCCTTCTTGTAACCTGTTTTGGCTAAAGCAGCATAAAGCCTCCCAGTTTTCATGATGCCTCCTAACTTTGCATACAGAGTTCTCCTAATGCCAGGTGCATTTAACTGCTGTGACATTTGTTGGAAATCCTGCAGTTATCTGGTATTCTATTTCATGCACTATCTGCTGCAGTCAGGGAAACTAGTGAGAATCTCAGCTTAAAACAAAAAGCAATTAAATGCTTTAGGATTGTCTCTGAAGAAAAGGCTTGAGTGTAATCTCCATGGCCTTAATAACAAAAAAAAACCCCAAAAAATTAATGTAAGCTATAGAAAAGAAGAAAATAATTATAATTCTTTATGCCAATGTTTCATTCTTATTGAGCAGTAACACTTATGACTGTGTATATTAATTTCAAATGAATAATTTTTTCTAGAACTGCAACAAAATTAGGTTCACAAATTGAAAATCCAAATGGAATTTGCTTCCAACAAATATTTAGAGCCTCAAGCTGGTACCTAGACAAATAACTCCACAGGAGTCAATCACAGTGAGAAATGTAATTTGCTCCCCCAACATTTCATGCGTATATAGGAACAAAAATGCGATTCTCACTGAACACAACTGAAAAATGTCAAAAATTCCACTGCAGATTGCATTACAGGAATAGTAATTATTCAAAAGTTAACCATGGAAATAAGTGACTTTGAGACTAGCTGGGCATGGAGCATAAGCCTTGCTACACAGCAATTAGGTGCAGTGAGTAGAGTACAAGAAATTAAATTTCAAGTCATAAACCAGGACAGACATCTATTTATAGTGCTATCATCTGAGACATTATCTATTATTTACTTTTATTTAAGGATCTGTACATTTCTCCCTGGCAGCACAGCACAGGGTATGCTGTGAAAGGCACAGCAAATCATTGCACTTTGTTCCCATGGGCTCTAGCTAAAAGCGTTACATTTTCTTATTCATTTTGTATGGTTGATGCTGCTCACTGATGTAGTAATGGGAAAGGGGATGCAGCTCACCCATGGTCTGGAGGCGACGAAAAACTGAGAATCCTGGGAATTAGGCTACACTGGATCAACACTTTGACTACTAAATTAGACATATTTGCCCTCTTAAATGGCCTGAATGTCATTACACTGCATCATGGTTAGAGTCCTGGGGCTTCCTGGAGCAGTCCTGATGGCATATTGAAAGGGATATCCTGCACTGCGTTCCAGTCATCAAGGACCAGGGGCAACAAAAAGAGAACACAGGTAACCTTAGGCAGACTGAGAATGGAGGAATGCAATAGCACCTTCTTCAACAAGAAATTAGGACTAAACCCAAGGGCTTGCAAGATAATCCAAGATAGATTTCCCACACCCAACCTCCATGAAGGTTGATATTACCCACTCACAGGCATTGTCTCATAGTTTTCATTCATTCACACTCTCACACCCATATGGTCTGTGCTTAAGAGGTCTTGTCTAGAATTTTTTGTGCAACAGAGAGAACAAGTTGATTGCAGCTATCAGTTCACAAAACCCCTTGCTTACATGTACCTCCCAGGCAACAAATTGGGTTTTGGATAGAGCTTTTATACACTTCAGGAGTCCACTGTCATGAAATCCTTCATTGCTTACAAATCCTGCCCATACAAACCTTGTATGTCTGAGGTGAGAGTGCTGTTCCCTGTTGGCATTTCCTTGAGGTCATGCTCCTCTCAGTGGGTGCAAGATCCTCTGCCCATTTGTTATTATGAGCATACAATCCTTCAGGCTTGGCTGAGTCAATACCTTTTACTGCTGGAAACAGAATTCTCTCTTACTTGCACAAGCTGTTCTTACTCTTCTGCTGTGCTGTCTTCAGGTCTTTACAACACCTTTCTCTCCCTCCATCATTTGTACTGACCTCAGTAACCCCACAGCAAGTCCATACATGTCCTAGCACCACTGCAGCCCAAATCCAGGCCAAACCCAACTGCTGAGACAGAGATAGGGTAAATGCAGCTGAGAGCCTGGTGCAAGGCATGGAACCAGGGTGTGCCTGGTTGTTCTGCTGCTAAACCCCACGGCAGGATGGTGTAAGCTGAGCACCCCTGGGGGTGCATCAGATCATCTGCTAGCCATGTACAAAATCAAGGGGATAGTGAAACTAAGCTCCCACATGGCATTTACTGGACCTTCTAACTATTTCAGAGGAGCCTGCCAGTGGGAGAGGTTGACCAACAGCAACTCCCACCATTGCTGCTTAAATGTGTTGCTGAATGAAGAGAAAACGATGATGCTTCATGCATTCACAAGATTTCATTCATAAATGTGTGTGCATGTACTACCCACTCCTGGTAACTGCCTGGGGGGCAGCTTTCACATGATATCCTGGTGTGGTGATTTAACACCAGCCAGAAATTAATCTCTCAATAAGCCACTTCTCTTCCCCCCCACCCTTTGGGCAAGAGACAGACAAAGGCCAGACAAAGACAAACAATGTTTGACTATATGACAAGACTATAGGTTGAGATAATAATTTATTGAAAAAGCAAACAGTGATGGAATAAGAAAAGCACAGTAATAGCAGCAATATTAATAACAAAAGGATACAAAAAGAGAAGGTGCTTTACACACAAGAAGTTAGTTGTTCATCATCTCAGCTTAGTTCTGCGTGGCCACCAGGACAAAGTCAGGGTGGTGGCCGCTCCCATGCCCAGCACCACATGGTTTCTCCAGATGAAGAAAGGATGCTGGGAACTTCCTGCAGTCAGCTCTCCTGTCCCCTAGCCTGAGACAATGAAAAGCATGATGGACAAATCCCACAAAAGCTGGAGAGTCTGTGCTGTGATGCCTGTTTTTTCCAGATGTGCTCCACTGTTTCAATTCCATGTGGCATGGCCAGTTTATTCCACCCTGCTCCACCTGGCTCCACTCTGCTCCTTTTGGCTCAGCTTGGCTGGGACCAGGCTCCCCTCCACCCCTCTGTTCCCCGCAGATGCTTCCTGCACCAGTGCTGCTTTTCAGCCCAATGTCTTGGAGACAAGGCTGCCAGTCTCTCAGAACCACATCTCCCAGCGGTGTCTTGGAGGAACTGAGAAGGGAATGGGCAGTGGCAACAGAGGACAGGGTCCACAGGGCTGATGGCAGCAATCCCCCGCAGTGAAGAGTGATACAAAATGACACACTTCCAGGGATGCACTCACCTTTTCTTTCCCCCGAAACCATGCCTGCAGAGACGATGTGCCTGTTATGGAATAGCAACATGACTACATCCAAACAGTGCTGAGCTTTGCCCCTCCCCACAGCCAGGACACCTGGGAAGGACATCATGCAACTGGAAGTGCAAGAGGAACATGAACCAGCAGCTGGCGTCCTAACACAGTTCCCTTCTTTCTAGTCCCTCAGTTTTTAGCTGCTAAATCTGCTGTTCCATCAGCTGGAAAATATGCTAAAAAGCTCTGTGTGTGGCACAGTAAGATGGAGGAGGTAAGATGGAGATACACCCCAAGCTGGGAATATTGGGGAATCTTGCACTGAGATATTCTTCTGCTATTGCTTCTGGGATGACACCTTTCATTGTGCTTGCCCAAGGACTTGAACACAGAAGAACAGCAGTAAGAAACAGCTTGCTTCAACTGAAACCTCTTTATACCTCAATTTTCAAGTTCTGTGTTTAATTACAAGTTGTGCTACTTAGTTTGTTACATTCAAATTGTGAATGTTATTGAATTATACAAAACTAGTTTGATCAGTGACTCAGTACTGTTTTCAAGGGAAATAACTTTCCTGAATATAAATGAGAACATTTTGGATAGTTCTCTACAGAAATAAAACACTCCACACATGAAAATGAAACATAAACACTTTAAGCAACTCAGAAGTCAGGACATTTCCAACATAGTTGTACTTCTGTATCTCCTTAGAAGTCTTTCTGAAAACATATCTTAGTATCATCTGCCAGGGACGATGCATGAAATACCATTTACAGGTCTAGTATTGGCAAGGGAGATTTAGAAGCAGCAAGAGGTAAAAAAAAGGAAACAGTCTTTTTCTAAGGGTTGCTCTACTCTTCAATTTTGTTACTCTAGGCCAGAGTATCTTACCTAACAACTGCCACAGCATCAGAGACTTTGTAAGAGCAATCCATTCCATCATCACTTTTGTTTCCATTTCTTATATACCAGTTAATGATAATACTGAAAAGTAAAGTAAAACTATCGGGCTCTGCTTCCAATAAAATCAATATATTTCTTCCACAAAAATACAGTGGTACTCACTTTAGTAGTTGCTGCCATCAGAGATTTCTTTGTAGGTGAGGAGGTAAGAATATTACAATGATAAAAGCAGAAACTTTCAAAAGCTGACTCACTGATTTGTTCACCTAGTTTTCTCATAGCATATTGTCCTGGGGTGACTTTATGATGTCGAATTGCACCTGCATTCATCTGTTTAGCCCAGTAATAGGTTCTGCACCTTTAGAACTAGATCTGAGAGCGAAGGGGGGGAGAAGGAAAAGCAGTGGATTTTTTTTCGCGGCTGAATTGAAAACACAGAGATAAGCAGTGCTCTTGGAGTTCTCCACTCTGCAGACAGATGGGGAGTTTTCCCTTGCTATCTTCGCTGGTTTTTCTGTCATTCCTGAGGCCAGAAGTTTGGGTTTTTTTGGATCTGTTCAGCCATTGTTCTGTCTGGGAACACCAGGACTATCTTACATGGCCCCCCAAGCTGCACTGATGCTGGGACACCAGACCCAAGCCCCAGAGAGGCTGAGAGAAGGCCAGGGACACGGCCACCAAAAGGACTCTGAACCACAAAAGGGCTCTCTCTGAATTTGCCATCTCTTCAGAATAATGAGAGGTTCCCTTGTTTGATATTACTCATTTTCTCATGCTTGTGAATACTTTGCTTTGAAAAAATACATTTTTTCCACTTTTCTCAAAGGAGATTTATGTCTCCCAAACAGGTGGGGGGAGTGGCCACTTGAATTTGCTTTCTAGAGGGACCCCTTCGGTGATTTCATCCCAAATTTTCCCTAAACCAGGACACATATGCACTTTAGTAAAATATGAAAAACTCCTAAGTCACAGCATCACAGAGGAAAAAATAACAAAACCTGTTAATTGTTTAAATAAAAATTAAAATTCCATTTTGCCTTCTAGCTCTGAGTCTCATAATAGACATTTCATTGCTAGGGAAAAAACTATTTCATATACAGTCTTCAGTGAGGTTCTGCAGGTTACACCTCCTTTTTTATGATACTGGAATTGCCAAAAACTGGTAGTGAGAATGTTGATTGGTCTGTGAAATCTGGGATAGGCAGCCTGGAAGGAAATTAATTCAGTTAATTTGATAGAACACTGTTAAGCTAGATAGTAACTTTCATGTCCAGTAGGGCTAGTGAGAAGGTACCATAAAATGAGCAAATCTGAGAGAGAAACACATGAGAGATTGTGAATATGGGACAAATCACAAAAGGTTATTTGATTATTATCAAAGGTTTCAGGTTTTGTTGCTGAGGGGTTTGGTGTTTGGAGTTTGTTTGGGTTTTTTTTTGGTTTTTTTTTTTTTTTCATTTTTTGAGATGAGAAATACAAGTGAATATTCAGGAGGGATTCAAACAGGTCTGGAGAGTGGCAGACATATATGGCTACTGCTCCTTCACTAAACCTCCAGAATGTTGTCCACTTTTTCCTTTTTTGTCCTGAACAAAAAGAAGAGATACATATTTTATGAGCCTGCATCCAAATGCCAGCAGATTTTGTCAGATGACCTCAAACCTTTCCAGAGTTAAAAAGAAAGTCCACTGAACCTAGAGGATATTTCAGAGTTAAGATGAACGGACTCAAAGTGAGATCTGATCTTGGTGGACAACCAACCAGTACTAGCCTGACTTGCCTGAAGTTCAGTGAATAAAGAAATCACAGCAGAACTTTTTATGATATAGCAAAACCACAATGTGAGTATAACAACTGAGAAGTTCAGGGCTAATACAGAGGATATGAACTGCAGAGGAGTAGATGAATGCCTCAAAAACTGACAGAAGTGGCTGAGAATGGGGTGTGCTTCCAAAACACTATCAGCTTTATTTGGATATGCCTATTAAATATTTATATGATAAACATAGGAAAAAATGGTCAAAAAAAAATCAAATATTCTTTAATTTGGTGACTCTTATTCTAGTTGTTCCCACACATTAGTGATCAGAGCACATTTTCCTTTTGATTTTTAATGCATTAAAAGCATTTCTACTTATTTGAAATTGAGAAAATATTTCCACAATCATTTATTGAGCATTAGCAGTTAACACCATTTTCCAAATACCGGCTACCTCAATATCAACCATTTACTTTGAATAGAAATAAATCCACCAATTGTCATTTATCTAATGTCTGTAATTATCTGTTCTCTTCTGCTAAAATGACTTGGAATCATGAGTCCATTAGAACAGGCAATCATTCCCTTCTCCAAAGAATTATCTTCCTGTTTAACTCTAACAGGACTCACAGTTTAACTTTGTACTTGAAAGAAATCACTGAGAAATCACTGGATTGATTGGTTGGATCCAACCCTGCTGAGAGAAATATGACAACAAGCATTTTTGGTCCTGTTCAATAAATCTTTCTTGCTCTTTTCTCAATGGTCATTTCTGGGTTTCATCCTATGTACAACATACCCTTTCCTTTGTGTTTGGTGGTAACTTCAATATAGACAGCATGTATTGCTTTTAATTGGAAAGAAATATCTTAGGTTTTCCTCTTTTGCCCTCCTTTGTTGATTTTTTAAAGGTGCTTATTTTGTGCTTTAAAGGTGGTCTTAATTCCTAGCTATATCTGGTGAGTTAATGTGCATCACTGAGTACTACTATATTTTTCTGCAGTGTTATTAATATGCCTACCCATCCAAACAACAAACTCCCAGCGGCATAAACAGCACAAAGAATTCCCTTTTGCATCTCAACGACACCAGCACAGCACAAAAACATCCCTGAACGTTCACTTCTGTCTCACTTTCCATATGTTATGCAGGACCGCTTTGCATTCTGGAAAGCAGGCTGGCCCTGGCGAATTCAGCTTCCCGACGTGGCTGCCTCCGCATCAGTGCGTTCATTCTGCCGCCTGAGGGAGTCGGAATGGGAAATGTCAGCACTAGATGGAGCTCCTGTACAGCAGCATCTCGGGAGAAATCTTTGGTGCCCGCCTGCGTGAGAAAAGCAGCAATGGATGTGCAGCGCAGCAGGAGGACGCTCTCAGGGCACTCAGGTTCACTGCTGCATCCCCATGCCCACGCCATCCTGCAGGGCCCCATCTCCTGCCAGGACTGCTCCTTTTGACACGTGAGGACATCCCCGGGACCTTCCCTCATGCTGAGGATGTGCACAGCTGTAATAGCTATCGTGCAGTCTCAGGGTTTCTGTATGTGGGACGCGGCACCAAATAAGCTAAGAGGTGAAACTACAGTGTTAGCATCTGCTAGCAAATGAGCCTAGTGCCCACCAGAGCACACAGCCAGTGCCCTTCCAATGGGCTCCTCCTTTTTTCACTGAACCCAAATGCTTATTATTTTTAATAATAAGAGTATATTTCTAGAGTTTTTCTACATCTCAGGGTTTCTTTGGCAGTTACCATTCCTAGGGGTGGAACACAGTACAAATACTAACTCTTCTGAGTCAAACTTTTCATCGTGTTTAGTGGTCAAACTGGTTTTTGTTCTAATTAGTTTTAACTGGTCAATAAATAGTCATATCTGAAACTATTAATGCAGTCTCAAAATACGATGATGAGGCTTTACACTGCCTTTGAGCCAGGAATTTCTTGTCCAGTTTTACAACCCCACAATCTCACATGGTGTGGAGGTGAGATGAAACAGCAGAGAAGGCTTCTCCTGTCTCTATCCAAGATCACTGTGATGGCTGAGGGATTTGCAACAAGGAAAAGCAGTATTCCCCGTTCCTTAATCCATTCCTTGACCCCTCCGAAGGACCTCAAAGAGGAGATCTTTTGCTACATCCATTAAAAAATTAAATATAACTGGTGCAGACAGAAATCCTTTGCAGTACTTTTTCACCCAACCACTAAGTCTAATCTGCACCACTGGATAGATGGGTGGAAATTGCACTAGAAAGTATAGTTGTGGAGGTATGACACGTTGGGGCAAGCGTGGCTATTATGGAGGGAAACTATACCTTACTTAATTCATCAGAGGTCCTTGACAGTGCTGTACAGACAGGGGTGATGCCTACTTGAATAAAACCTACTTGGACTTTCAAATAACTTTGACTAGCCCAAAGGATTTTAAGGATAGTAAGCTGTCATGAAATAACAGGAATATTAATGTGAATAAATAATTAAATAGAGGCAGGGAATAAAAAACAGGAGAAAAAAATAGTTTTCTTAGTAGAAACTGTGGACAGCAAAGTTCCCCATGGATCTGTGCTAGGCCCAGGGCTATTTATCACATTAATAAATGGTCTGGAAAAGATGGGGAAAAGTGACAAGTTTGCTGATCATACTACACAGAGTAACTCAAAATCTACACAGAAGAACTCAAAAACAACCAAATCAACAAAACCTGACTGTGAAATACTGCAGCACCACCACATGAAAAGGAGCCATTGAGCAGGTGAGATGCAATACTGATGTAAACAGCCATATGTGGAGGAAAACAGACCTGGCTTTAAATACACAGCAACTGTTTCTGACTTACTGCTCTGCAAAGACAGTCATGACAGAGAACTTTACACAAACCACTTCCACTAAGTAGCAATGTTCAGCAGCATTTAGAAAAGCAAACATCAGGACTTAATTAGAAATGGAAAACAGAGAAAAGAAAGAGAAAAGATGGACAGGGAAAGATTATTTAGTGCTTCCTACAATAAGTAGGTTTTCAAATTAAATCATTAGGTTTCAGACTCAGAATAAACAAACTAGAGAAGGTACTTCTCTTTGTATATTACATAGTTAATAATAAATAATAAAAAATAATTCTTGCTCTGCTCTGCTATATTATATTGTGCATACCAAAATTTTGCAGGTTTCCTGAGAGCAAGTGAAATGGGAGATAAATGCAGGAAGACCTGTTAGATTCAAAAGTACTGGTTCAGGGAAGATAGATGTCCCTACATCACAAATCACAGGCTGTGGTATTACGTACTGGAAAGATATCATTGAATTCTGAAAATTATCCCAGCTTTAAGTTTAGTATTCTAGAAGAATAGCTAGGAAACATACTTTGAATGGCATATACTTGATACCTATACAAACAACACTTTACAAGGCATAAATTAGTTATTGAAATGATAAGAAAAAACAATTACAGCACAGTGAAAGGTTAATACCTGCTTGTATTTGATCTCAGTATTTCTTTTCCAAAGGTCTAAGTGCCCACAATCCTAGCAAAGACATAACTTGTAAAACTCCAACTCATTCTCAAATTCCTTGTTAAACACTCCTTGGTGCACTGACCAATAGAGAAAAACTGTTCCATGAAGCAAACCAGATGGTGATAAGTCTACTGCTCTTATCTCAAAGTACATTAAGCTAAGGCTTTGTCTTGCCTCATAACCTGCTTTCTACCCATTAGAAAAAGTCTATTTAAATCCTGACTGGCATATTTATCTGGCAGCCTTTCATCCTACTCCTGTGATGTGGTCTTTGCCTCTCTCAAGGATATTAAATAGAAACACATTTTCAATTTTAAGAAGTACACATAGTAAAGCAATCCTCAACAAACTCACACAGCCACTGCTGGACCTTGGCCCTCTTCCATTGCCACACGTTTTCTCTGAAAATTGAGCAGTTTAAAAACAGAGGAAAATTTCAAAGTTTGGATAAATTAGGGCAAACTGCTGTGATTTGTTATAAAGAATTGCACAGAGAAGAGTTACTTGGTGCATCATAGTCAGAGTGCAGACCATATAGATAACATACATGTAAATGCCATGCACATATTCCACTCTTTCACTGAGAGGCAGAATTTGTAGCTTGTCATCACTACCATATCAACTCCTACCCTAGAACTCTTTCTAATTAACTCCTGCTGAACTCACAGTGAGGCAGACAGATCAGCCACAGGGATGGCCATCAGCCTCCCACGGAGTGCTTGCTGTGCTGCCTGCTCTGCTCTGCTCTGTCTTGGGCTGCCTGCTGCACAGCGCCCTAACAGCTTGCCTAGCTTCATTAGGGTGATTAAACAGTCAGTCTAAAGAGGTCCCCTGGTAACTCCACAAACAGCCTGAATGCAGAACACAACCCCCAAACTCTAAACCTGGGGAAAAAAAAAAAAAAAAAAAGCTTCAATGTGCACATTCACACAAGGATTACGTCTAACCATCGCACATCCTAAAATTCTCGTAAGGTCAAGTTAAACGGGATTATCTGTGGTTTTGTAAAATTCATGCCATTTCTTAGCTGAAAGCAAATCTTGCCAGATGCTAATGTGCTATTCCAGTACTTAAAAGTCTGTACTAGACTCAGACAACACTTAGATATTAAGCAATAAAATGCCATATATGTGAATTAACTAATGGTTTTGAATTTTAGAAATTACCAAAGTCTTAATCTAAGCAACGTTTTATGCTGCTGTTGATTTGTAAAGATGATCTATTCCTTATGATTTTTTTTTTTACAATCAAGTCTTCTTTTTGATACCTGGTTTTCTAACAGTCACTTGGTCCTGAACAAATTTCTACTGTTCTAAATCTCTACAAAAATAAGTCAACATAAAGAAGTTTTCTTTTTTTGATTCATCTGAAGCCTGTTGACTTTGATTCCTTCTTGCCATAGTTATCTACTATTTCTGCTCTTAATTGCATTAGTGAAACCAATAGAAACAATAAAAAGTAGGAGCGGAGGAAAGAAACAAAAGAAGATATAATTGAAAAACACTAGAAAATTAGCAGGTGGTGAAAGTCTGCCTCTAATAAAACACTGTGAAATAGACGTAAAGATTGCCAGCTTAGCTAGTGAGCCACTAGCCTTCTCCTTGGTGGCTGCTATACTTTCTTATGGAACAGGCCATTTCTTTCTTTCTATACTTTCTTTGAATCTGGCCACAGTACTTCCATTACATTGGCATCTTCTGTGAAATAGGCTTAAGAAGCTAAAAATAGGAGAAGTAACATAATTTTAGAACATCTGGGAAGACTTGTTGGCTGAAATACCCCAGAGCAATTGAGCCTGATGCTGATGGCTGGCAGGAGAAACCTTCAGTTGAAGTAGGTGAAGTCTGGCACAATGCTAGAAAAGAGGTACCCAGGTGACTTTGATTAGAGGCATTACCATCCAGACCTTGGAGAGATGCCTGGGGGGTCAAGCAGCCCCAGGAACCTGAGGTTTCACCCTTGCATGAGGTGATCCCCTGACTGCGTCCCCTGATCCTTGCTGGGCCAGCACAGCAAGGAGGGGAGAGGGGCAACCAGGTTCCACCCTGCTCAGGAGGGAAAGCACAGGGACATCTCACAGAAGTAGGATGGGGGGATGCAATGGGGATGAAATGCCTACTTGGAGTGGTGCTTTTTTGTGTTTGCTGCCTACAGATTCCGAATGTTCCTCCTGCCTGTATCAATTACTGGAAAATCTATGGCAGAGGTAATTTTGAGTTAGTTTTAAAAAAAAACCCAAAGAACTCATAACAAAACCAAATCTACAATTCTCCCAGTATTGGGAGACATTTGGATTATTTAAAAAGTGAATCATATTAGCTGAGAATCCACAGAAGCAATTAAGTGGTCTGGGAATCAATAGAGGCTGTAGTTCATTGACATAACTGACTCTTCAGTTTCAGAAGCAGTTCTCAGCTATGTAGAAAATCAGAGATATAAACAGAATAGTTTCAGCTTTCAAAGAAACTTATTTTTCTTTTTTAGCATCAGCACTTTAATTTAACAAAATTATTTTTTCACTTAATACATTTTTTAAATTAGAAATGTAGCAGAAACACTAATATAGAAAAAAGCCCTAAGCAAAAGCAAAAAGAATACAAACCCTAATGATTACTTTATGAAGTATTTGCCACAGCTGGGGAGAAAAAAGAACTTTATTGTGTCATTATTTGGAACTATGCCAATGGTTCTGTATTCTTTTTATCACTGAAATGTCTGTAAGTTTCATTTGCTTACTGGACTGGAAGACTCTGCTTAAATGCTTCCTAAAAAGACATAAAAAATAAAGGTCATGAGTTAAGAAACTGTCACTAGGTATATAACTTGGGTGTGAACAGCCAAAGATAATATCCTCTCTCTGGCATTCTTCAGGGGCTACAAAGGAAGCTTAAAAGTTTTCCAAAAAATACCAAATTCTGTTCAGATATGCCAGAATGTGGATGGTCTTAACAGTTCCTAGAGACTATTAAACATATAGTTAAAAATAATATTATTTAATAGTCCTTCACAAGGAAAGTCCATTGCTCTCTAATGTGGGGTTTGTTGTTTTTTGTGGGTTTTTTTTTTTTTGGTTGAATATTGCTTATTTACTGGGCTCTATTTTATTTCATTATACCCACTGAAGGACCAAAAGGCAGCTAAATTTTAATGACATATTTTTTCACATGAGTGTGGCCTGACTTCCAACAGAGCTGGTTTCTGCCTTTTCCTGGATTAAAAGAAGGCCAACATCAGGCATAACATTGTCTGGGTTAATGCCATGATCAAGGATTAGGGAAAAGGGCCTGGAAATGTCAATGATTAAACTTGAACTATGACAAAAAATGCTGCTTCGTCATCTCCAGCAGGACTTATAGCCATGACCTTTCAGACTCAATTCACAACCAGAATAATTCTGCAAGAAATCCAACATGGTCTTTTCCTTTAAACTCCTATTTGAGGTGTCCATGTGAACTGATGTTGTTTGTGTATTTCTTTGCATAAAGTCTCCAGCATTCTGCAATGTGTGGCCATATATAGAACCAAAAGTATGGAACTGTGCTGCAGGCATGGCTGCCCAACTGGAAAGGATCAAACATTGGCAGAAACGTGTAGTCACACGTACATGCACAGAAACAGACCTTGGGCACGGGCAGAACACTTTTTTTGCATTGAGAGCTGACATCTGTACACAAGAAATGCCAAAAGGGTGATTGATTTCCTTTCAGAATTCTTCTGTTCTTCTATCCCTCTTTTCAGGGACACACACACACACACTGTTGTCCATTCTTCACTGTTAGTATTTCTGCACATTTTTTGCTGTTTTCTTTTGTACAGGCATTAGGAGAATGGACTCTAGATTCTAGATCATACAACAAAGCACGGCAGAAAACAATAAGTATTGCAGCTAAGGGAAAAAAATTGTTTCCATCTACATGTGGATGCTGCTGCAAACTGAGGGTACTCGAGGATGTTTTCAGAGCACTGTCTAGCTACTGTTTGAGCCATTGCTTGAATTTATGTAGAGATGAAAGATCAGAGAGAGGAGGAGGAGGGAAGTGTGGGGGTTCTGGTACACTCCACAGTCCTACTGCACCCTGGTGAGGAGATGAGGCCCATCTGGAGCTACCCAGAGCAGGGAAAGGAGAAGCAACCATGGCTGCTAATACAGACACCTACTGCATACCACAGGATCTAAACACTAGATTGAGCTAGATTGTTAGATTGAGCTATAGTCTGTAACACCTTAGAAATGGGTAAATTGAATGACACTGACCTGCTTTTCAGCTAGAGTAGAGTTAATTTCTTCTCAGTTGCTCTCATAGTACTATGTTCTCTATTCAGAACAAGAATGGTGTTGATAACACATTGATATTTTGGGGGGTTTGCTAAATCATGTTTATCCTAGGTCAACGATTGGTTTTTTTTTCCTTTTCTCACAGTCTGCCAGTGAGGAGGTACACAAAAGACACTGTGAGGGAGCATAGTTGGAACAGGTGACCTAACCAAAGGGATATTCCAGACCATAGAACAACATGCCCAATATATAAACTGAGAGGAATTACCCAGAAGGGCAGCTGGTAAGAGTCAGACGTTGGTCAGCAGGTGGTGAGAAACTGCACTGTGCACCAATTTTTTCCCCCCTTATATTGTCATCATAGTTATTATTTACCATTATTGTATTTACCTTATCTTCAATTATCAAGCTGTTCTTACCTCAACAAAAATTTTTGCTTTGATTCTCCTCCCCAGTCCACAGGGAGAAGAGAGGAGGGCTTGAGCAAAGGGTTGCACAGTGCTTCCTCTCCAACCCAGCACACATCTTGGGTGATACTCTGCTGTACTCTGCCTTGACCAAGGCAAAACCTTCTCTTATCTCAAGAAGATTTTAAAGTGTCTTCCAGAGCAAAGTCTGATTTCAGGAATAACATTCAAAGTATGACATTAGGTCTTCCATTTCCACTTACTTTTCGTGGCATAATTCCTTCTTTATCCCATTTTCCAAAATTTTTGCCCAAGTTGTCTCCAGACTTTAAGGATGTCAGTTGAATGCAGAAGTCCAGTATTCAGCTCTAGAAATTACCTGTAGAAAGACCTGACAGCATTTCCCCTACATGATGAGTTTGGGATTATAGAATTGGTAAGAGGACTAGGACACCTCTTCATGGAAACACAACAGACGTCTTAAAATTACTCACTCTTGCACAATTATTCTACGTGATTTCAACTTTGCACAGTGTTTACTACCTATAGGAAATAGAAATTCCTGAAAACATCTTGGAAGAGAATACTAAAGTGGGGAGGGAATTATAAGGAAAATAAAGAAAATTAGAGAAAGACAAAAGGAGTAATAAACACCCCATTTGTGAGGGTCATCTCATGACTTCAGAGAGGTACAGAGCAGGTACAGCTCAGAACCCCTGAGCTTGGGTTCCTTTCATAGTCCATGGAGATAAAGGGGTGCACGTAGGACACACACCACCCTGAAGGGAATGTCTCAGATGTGTCAAACACTTTGCATGCTGGCACTACAGATTTGGTTTTCTATTGATTATGAAAGAAGTCTTGCGGATTGGAAGATGTCTAGTTTTAGTCAGACAATTCCCATCTGTCTCTAAGGGTTGAGCATTTCATTTTTTCCATGTAAATATGGCCCTGAGAACTGTATTTAATAATATATAACTAATTCATTGATTAGTTATTTAAATAAAAAGTATAGCAAACTAACTTCAGTTTCTCTAAAGAAGAGATGCCAAAAGAGGAATCTAGATTACATATCTTCTTAATAACTACTTTTGCTTTTTTGTTTACTATAAAATCTAATGCATATCAGGTCCTGGAAATTACAAAGAAAAATCCAGGCCAAACTGTCAATTGTTACACTGTATTAAAGGAACTAGAGCCCTCTAGGTTATAACAGCATTTCTCCTTTTTTTATTTAAAGGGACTGTAAACATTTTTGACTTAATCCCATGAATCAGGCACTGGTTTTTCTCCCTTTGTTTGAACCAGCAGATTATTTCTGATACTGACCAACTACTGAGGAAATCTTGCATGGGTCACAATAACTACAGGCATAACAGAGTCTATGCACTTCAAAAAGAGAATGTTTTCAGGGGCTGTAGCAGAACTATGTTTTCCTAAGCATTACTGATTCGTTGTGTTTGCTACCAGCTTCATTTATAGAAATATCACCTTTAATCCTACTCCAAGACCATTGCAAAAGGAGCAATCAGTGATCAGTGGGCAGGTGAGAAGCTAGCTGCTAAAGGTGGTTTTGCACTGAGAGATGAGTATCTGCTACATCAAAGCTCAGAAAACATCAGATGAGCTCTTGCAAGATCAAGTCAAGTGTGATTATGTATTTTCTGGGGGGAAAAAAAATGTATCTTTCCACAGAAGAATCATTTATTACATCTGAGACCTCAAGTGCATCCCATAAACAGTTTCCAGTATGCTGGAACTCTAAATATAAGTACCTTAGTTTAATGCAGGGAGCCTAAGACATATCATATAAAATCAAGGCAAAATACTAAGAAGAAAATTATTTGTTTAAGGTCACAAGGCAGCTGAACTTCAAAGCAAGATCATGAGCAGCTCCATTTCTCATTCATTGTGTTCTCTGGCAGTTTACAAGGGATTAAATTGATAACTGCTTCAATATGACTGAAAAGATTATCTACACATAGAGTTGAGTACAGCGTTTCTAGAAAGATTAAAGTGCTCATTTAGATATGACCTTGAGTTATCAGTGGACATTAGGGCACATCTACATGCCTTACTTCAGTTCAGACAGGACTGTAGCCCTCTGCTGCAGCCAAGAGTGACAGGATGCTGTGAGGGAAGACACAGATGTGGAGTCACATGGCTTTTGTATGACATGGGCATCTCTGGCTGCTCTAGAATAGTGATGTTCTTTTACACAACACTAATCAGAATTCATTTTTTACAATGAAATTTTTGAAAAAACTTCTCAGGCAAGCTGCCAGGTATTTTAACCACCATGAAGGTTAAGAAAGAGAAAACAACCAGCAGACACCTGGTTGACAAGAGCTAACAGTTCAACAGGGACAAAATTTTCCCTGCTAGTAATGTGGCGTGGAACTTTTCCAGCATTAGAATCTAGTGTTGGATTTCTGGAGCCAGAGACAGCTTTGTCTTTCTCATATGTATCAATCTATTTAATATTTAATCCTGATATGACATGGCATATAGTAGTGATTCTAAGAATGAACTGCAGAAACCATCTGAGCTCAAATTCTGCCTGTCCTACATGTTTGGGTAGTTTACATTAGTACAAATATCTCGGGAAAAGACAAAATTTTTTTGAAAGTTTTCATCTGTCCAGAGATTTGAAATGTTTAATAAGGCATTGTGGAGAGATTACATGTGAGATGGTCAAAACTGCAAGACAAACTTAATCTTAGGATGACATATCACTTCCTTTGTATGTGGTCTCTATGGGAGTGCCTTAAAAATAATATCTTTTTCCTAAATTAAAACCTAATGCTTAATAATTTCATGATATATTTAAACATCCTTTTTTCACCTTGCCTGCAGTTTACTGAGAGTTCAGCTGTGAAAATAGATCCTGTTCCTGTGTCACTTTCCCTGTTTGCTTAAATGTATAACCATGAGCCTGTCAAACCATGACAAAGTGGTGGGTAATGGCAGCAAAATTTAAAAATCCATCCATTTCCCCAACTCAGTGACATGTGCAATTTCCACTGCAGTGACCTACTTAACAGAGCTGCACTCAAGGACGAGCACCAGGGTAAAATCATTTACTCTGGGAACAGATGATGCTGTTTCTCCTCTAGCTCCATTCCTGGTGCTTCCCCAGATCAACACCCAACAGCTCATACTTCCATAGCAGATGTCACAATATTTTATTTTCTCCTTAAAATCCCCATTACATGCTTATTGATCAGCATCTGCACTTCCCATTAGCTTCCAAACCTTTCCACGCTTGGTTTGAAATCATAAAGCAGGTATAGGGATAGCAGCAAGTTATTAAACCAAAAAGCTACACTTTGTCCATACTTTTGCTCCATTGTGCCCATGGCAAACCCCTGGTGCTGATTCTTGGGTCATGGTTTTTCAGTGCCTGGGGTCGGCAATGGATTGCCTGGTAAATAGCTTACTTGATTTCCCACTAAGTGACATCAACTTACACCGATATGGCTGGGAGGGGAATCAGATCTGCTGTCCAGATCACCCCCAGGC
>VWYO01024703.1:2462-17912 GCA_013400275.1 Rhadina sibilatrix
CCAAACCTGCTGGTCTCTTCTCTGCACCCCCATCCCCCGGCACCCCCAAACCTGCTGGTCCCTTCTCTGCACCCCTATCCCCCGGCACCCCAGCTGATCCCGAGGATCCCCCTTTTTGTGTGTATTCGGGGCTGCCCTGCAGGGTCCCGGGGAGAAGGGGGAGTTTTGGAAATTCTCCTCCCACGCATCCCCTCCAAGCAACCCCCGGGGCTGAATTCAAGGGTCTGAGAGTCTTGTCAGACTTTGGGCTCTGTTTCCAGCTGGGAAAAATTGTGCGGAAAAAGCCGAATAGTGATGGTAAAAGCGTCCTGGCCGGGTAAAAGTTTTCTCGCCGCCGCCGCCGCTGTGTTCATTCAAAGTGAGCTGCGGGCGGGGAGCGGGGATTCAGCTGTGGAGCGCTGTGCTGTCCCTGTTATGGATGGGGAACAGCCATGGAGGGGATTGTCCCTTCCTACGGAGAGTTTGGGCTTTATTCTGGAATCCTCAGAGCGCCAAGGTCTTCTCCTCTTCCTTAAGCAGCAGCTGTCAGTGCATGTTTTATGTGAGAGAGGAAAAGGGATTCTCCTCTGTGAATACATTTAACTGCACCGAGGGGTGGCTGTGTCCCTGTGTGTTAGGACTAACTCGTGTATTTGGTTCTTTTTGGTCTTTTTTTTTTTTTTTTCCCTCATTGTAACTTGAAGCTTTGTAAATATTTGCTTATCTCCAAATCTATTGACAGCGACTTTCACTGGGATTTTGGCCCTGAACTTGCTAAGAGAAAAGACGGGGAGATACTTTAGCACATGGAAATCCCAACGGGGGAACGGACAAGGTGTTGCCTTTGATCAAGCACCTGGAATTTATCTTAGTGGATTAACAGGAGTTTCAGCTTTGCCTTTGGGGAGGGGTCTTGATTTCTCTTTGCCAACACTTGTATTTGCACCAAATCAGTGGGTTTAGGGTAAAGGCTGCAGAAATTCCTTGGCAGATGAAGAGGAATAGGTGCCCTGTGGCTGTTCCCTTTTTGTGGGGCGAGGGAGGGTTGTGAGGATGGGTTCCTCCTCTGGTGTGGGAGCCACTGTGGCTGGCCAGCCCCTCCATGGTTTGGAAGTTCACTTGCAGTTGGGAAAATTTGGAGGCAAAATGCTTCCAAGTGTTTGTCCCTACAATACCAAGAGGGTAAACTGTGGGTGACTTGGCTCTAGCACACAGATGAGTGAGCAGAATGGGAAGAGGGGGGTGGAAATCCGGTTTCTGGTGGCTCAGAATTCCCTCAGAGCCAGGCTGAAGCTCTAAGGTTACGCTCACACAGATGATTTAAGCTCTGTGTAAAGTTTGTGTCAGCTGCTCATCTCTCTGGTGCCTTTATGTGGCTTTAGACGTCTACATTTGGGCAAGCGGATTTGCTGGCCCTTGGATTTGCCTTCCTGGGGTCATCCTGCTCCTCTTCTTCCCATACCACGTCTGGAATTTGCTCTTTTCCACCCAGAACGTTCAGTGAGCCTCCCCTGCCTTAATTCCACTTCTCCCTGTGGGAAGCAGAGCACAGCTTTAGCCCTGCCAGAGCTTGTGCTGCTTTCTTTGGTGGCGGAGGTGCTGAAAGTCGCAGCCGCGCGTTTCCACGCTCCCAGCGACAACCAGTGCTCTTGGCTGGGCTGCCACGGGTCTCACTGGGCATCCTCAGCCCTGCAGGACAGCCTCAGGCTGCCAGCACAGCCGAATTTTTGTATAAACTCCTGCTTAGTGATGAAGAGAAGTTGGAGTTGTGATAAGCCTCGAGAACCGGGTTTGAAATGTGGCAGTAATGTGTGTCTGCCTGAGGGACAGGTCTGGTGTTCAACAGAAATTATCAGGTTGTGGGCCAGGCGACTTAAAAAGTGGCTTTGTTGCTTGCTTTAGGTATGTTTTCTTTCCATTTTTTTGTGGTCTTACAATTGCCCTTTTAGTTTTCAGGGTTGTGCTGGGTTCCTGCTTAAAGGACCTCCTGGACAAAAAGGAAAACTCAACCGGGCCAAATTAACTTTGTTGTCCTTGTGGAGAGGGATACAAAGTAGGATAAGAACTGATCTTACATTCTTAGTCAAACACCTTCGAATCTGCACCTGTACAAGGTTTTTGTGCCCAAAGCTGTTCTGTTTCTGCAGGGCAGACAAAGTGATGCTGTGTATAGGTAAAGTCCAAATTAGACAGTGTGTGTGTGTGCACAGACTTTTAATTTTCTTTTAAATATTTTGTGCTAGGTGGGAAAACTGCAGGGGAAAAAAAAAAAAAGACTCTTAGAATGACAGAATAGTTTGGGTTGGAAGGGACCTTAAAAACCATCTTGTTCCACCCCCTGCCATGGGTAGGGACACCTTCCACTGTCCCAGGTGGCTCCAAGCTCCATCCAGCCTGGCCTTGGACATTTCCAGGGATACAGGAGCCACAGCTTCTCTGGGCATGAAAAAATGCAAATCCTGAAACTGCAACCCAAAATTCTTTACCTGCAGTTAAAATCAATTTTGTCTAGATTTTAATTTGCTACTGATTGCAGTTTCCTTGGGTCTAATGGAAATAAATTGCAGGAGAAGAAATCTTGTCTTGTGCTCTAAACCTGATTTCTCCATCACTCTCTCTGTTTTAGAGCTCATTTATAAATGCTGTCTTCTCTCAAGCTTTTGTGGCAGCTATTTCTGGTGTGTTTGTGTAATCACCTCCTTGTCTGATGATTCTCCCCTCCAGAATCCCTGCAGACAGCTTGGCATGAGCTGTCACTGTCCATGGGGCTCCAGAGATCCATGCCAAAATCCCCCAGCAGAGGATTTTTATTCCCACTCTTCAGCAGTGTTTGCATCCTTAACTTCCAGCTCACTGGGGAGCTGAAAGGTTCTTCCCTGGTGTTTCCATGGGTCTCTCATCTCTTGCTCTGCTTGGGATTTTTGGTAAGGTCCTGATCCAGATACAAAGAGCATCCTTGAGCTCATGGTTGTCAGGCTGTGTTTTGTGGGGGTTTTGCATCCTGCTGGGAGCCCAGTGGGATTTCTCTGATGGCACGTGGGTGACTGCAGCAGACCAGGGCTGTGTTTATCTGGTTTTCCCACTGAAGATATCTCTTTATCTGTTTTTCCCACCAAGGCCCTCACTCACCACCCATGATCATGAAATTCTGTTCTAAAAAGGCTCAACTCCTGTGAAGGTTTATTTGGTCCTCCACCAGCCTTCCCCAGACCTCAGATATCCTCCTCCTGACAGATTTATCCCTGCTGTTTCCAACAGATCTGACACTGCCTGGGCAAACTGGCCAAGGAGTCCAGCTGGGCTCTGTTTTATTTGTGTTCCTGAGCCTCCTTTTGGGCTGTGGCAGAGTGAAGGGTGAGCCCTGAGCTGCCTTGTCAGAGTGACTGGGCTCTTGGGGTGGGTTTCTCTTCCCCTTTGCTGTGAGAGCTGCTGTAATCCAGGAGCTGACATTTTTAGGGTGTTTGGAAATGGGTCTGGAGCACTGTCAGGTGTCACAGGCAGGCCCTGCCACACCAGGCTCTCCCCAGCTCTGTCTCACACCACCCCATCCTGCTTAGGACGCCAGGCTGTTCACACTGCAGAGATTTTCTTTTATTTAATCCTTTTTTTTTCTGATGACTTTCCTTCCTCTACAGCCTCTTATGTTCTACTGCACGTCATCCTGGACCTTGCTCTCCCTGTTGCCTGCACTTTGTACTTACATTTCAAGCAGCTCCTCAGATTTCTCCCTGGACAAAAGCACATCATCTGCACAATTCTGCAGGCCTAAATCACACCTGCAGAGGCTTCTCTTAGGTCCTGCTGAGTCTCCAGGGCAGATCTATGACAAAGTAAATTAAACCCTCACAGTTTGAGGGTAGCAGTTGATTCTTCATAGCACAGTGCAGTTCAGGAGCTCAATCCCTTTTGTTTCTGGTTAACACAGAGCAAAGCATTTCAAAGGTATTAAAATTTTTATCTTTTTGATACCCTACTAACTTAGAGAAGGGATTGTTTCTTAGCAAAGCCCTGCTCCAGCATGTTGACCCTTCTCTTTTTAGGCTCCACGCAGGACTTTGAGACTAGGTTGGTATCAAGTGACTTGAACTGCATCATCTAATCAGAAATTCATCTGTTTAATCCCTTCAGGATGTCCCACTAATTTTTTTACACCCCTTACAAATGAATTTGCTGCTTTCCATGACCTGGAGCTGGGATAAGAAAGACTTTGGAGGCAGGAAATTGTCCTTTCACAAGGTCAACTTGCTAAAAGCAGTGATTAGAAGAACAAATTCTCTCTTGTCCCAAATCTATGATGTAATAAGGCAAGAAGTGTAATGTGTCATGGCCTGTTAGCCGTGCTGGATAATGCACATCAAGGCAGAAAAAGCTGGATGCAGAGTTTGGCACAAAAGTATCTTTTACTCGTTTATTTTGAGGTGTTTTTTAAGAGGAACTGTGTCAGCCCTTGGAAATTCAGTTTAATAGTATGTATCATATGCATTAAGTGAAAAACCTTCTTCTGACAATGGTGAAAGATTGCTGTTTTCTTGCTTCTTTTAAATATGTTTTAATCCTGAAAGCAGCTGAGAGGTAAACCCCATGTGTGATTGCTTACCTCTGAAAGAATAGATTAAGATACAAGCCCACTGAGAGTCAAGTATTTATGGGAATGTTTTGGTATAGTTATGGAAAAAAAATTTAAAAATTACAAAATCTGGACTTTATCAGACTTCATCAGACTTTAATATGGGGATCATATAGAGGCCTGGGGCTGAGCATGGCCAGTGTTTTATCCAGCAGCACTGCCTGAATGCAGTGAAGGCCTGTGCTGGAGATCCTCTGTCACTTCAACAATTAGAAGATGTGAGGAGGACAATTCAGTCCATATTATTTAAGTTTATATTCCTTTCCTGCCCCACTGAGAGCACTGTGATGATAGAGAGAGTTGGGGATAAATTCCCTACACCCCTCTGGGGCACACAGGGATGGACACAGCACCTCACCCATGTTCCTGTTTGGAGATCATGAAAGGATCTCCAGGTTCAAATCTGCTCTTGCATTTGGATGTGTGTTTTGAAGCATGAGGTGAGCATCCCAAAAGAATGAGGATTTATTTCTTCATCTCTTCCCTCCTAAGTAAGGCACAGACACACTTTGGGTAAACACCAAAGTTGAAAGCACGGGATCGCTGCAGAAGAAATCCCAGAATGGTTTGGGCTGGAAGGGACCTTAAATCCCACCCAGTGCCACCCCTGCCATGGCAGGGACACCTCCCACTGTCCCAGGCTGCTCCCAGCCCCAGTGTCCAACCTGGCCTTGGGCACTGCCAGGGATCCAGGGGCAGCCACAGCTGCTCTGGGAATTCCATCCCAGCCCCTCCCCACCCTCACAGAGAAGAATTTCTTCCTGATACCACATCTGAATCTCCCCTCTTTTAGTTTAAATCTTCACACTTAAGAAAGAAGGAGCTATTTACTCTGTATGCTGTGTTTTCCTTGTTTCTATGCCTGACCCTCTTTTGGAATAAATTCCCTGCCCTCCATGGACCTGACTCCTTTGTACAGCCTGGTCCTCATGTCCTGTGCTGGAATTTAAGATCCTTTCTGGAGCACCAGAGGATGTGTAGAGCAGATGAGCAGAGCTGTGGTAGTGACCTGGGGACATATCCTGCCCTGAAGAAGCCATAAAAACTCAATGTTCTTTGCCCCTGTAGCTCATCTGCTGGAGGGATGTGTGAAAGTCAGGAGTCCTGGAGTGACCCAGAGCTTATGGTGACACTTTCTGCAGGGTCACGCTCACAAACCTGGCCAGGAGAGGTGACTTCAAGAATGCTAAGTAACTCCAGGTTGTCTTTTCATTCATGTTTTAAAAGCCAGAAGAGAGATTCAGTGGCAGCTTGTGCTGGAACAGGTGCAGTTCATTTTCCTCTCCCTGCTGTTGTGTGATGTGCAGATCAGGTGTTCCCCACACAAACAGAAGCTCCTGATGGATATCAACTCCTCAGCCCAGTAGCTCCTTTCCTGGGCTTGGGGAAGAACTACAAATCACATCCCTCCCATGCCTGCTCACCTAAATGAATCCTCGAGTTCACCTCAGCTGTGTTTCCCAGAGAACTCTGAAGGAATGATTTGTGTGCCTGTGAGGAGCACAGCTCCCACTCCCACTCTGGTGCTTTTCTCTGCTGGTTGTACACAGGAGGGAACATCCCTCAAACTCAGCTGTGCTGAGGATTCCTTGTACTCGCTGAGGCAGGTTAGTAAATCATTGCAGAGAGGGATTGCACTGTACCTTTTGAAAGACCAAGAGGAAATTGTATTTTGGAGAGTAATTTGAACTTCACTCAGTGAAAGTAGCCTTTCATGAGGCTTTGGAGGGGAGGAGTTGGAGAGGAGCACTGGACCTGGATTTTCACATAATTATGTGGACTCACTGCTGAAAAGTGAAGATATATTTAGTACCTTGTTCTCTGCCCTTGGAGCTGTGTGGATTCCTTGTGCTTGTAAAGCACAGCTTATTATTTCTCTGCCTCAGTAAGTGTTTTTGGTAGGTGCTGCTGGTGCAGAAGGGTGCAAGGCTGAGTTCATCATCAAAACCAGGATCTGTGGGACTCTTTGGGGAAGAAGCAGTGATTTAGGAACAAGCAGATATGTCCCAGTAGCAGCTATGCTGAGTTGAGATGGGACATCCTTCACTCTGGCATCCTGGAAGTATCTGTGGGAAAGGCACTGTGCAACCCATGTGGATTTTCATCCATTATGAGCCTTGTCCTGCCTGTTTTTCCAGGAGGGAATGCCTGGGCCAATTGATATGGTGTGGATCAGGGCTTGGAAAAGAAGCAGCTGAGAACAGGATTTGCAGCAGGAGGACAGGAGTTCTGCTAAGCTGTTGTGTCATGGACTTTCCAAAGCTCCTTTGGGTTGCAATCTTGCATTTCTGGCTTGCCCTCTTCTGTGAACTCTGAGCCCTGAGCTCTTCCACGGGGGGAACTTCTCGATGCACCCCCATGACCCACTGTGCTGAAATGCCCTTTCCTTCAGAGATTCACTGCTTTAATTCTCTATATTTTGAAATGTTCTCTTCTAGGAAAAAAGGAAAAAAAAAAAACAAAAAACTCTGTCTTTGGACTGGTCCTGAATAGTAATTCCTCAGTCAAACATAACAGCATCCCAAATGAGGCTGGACAGCTGTTTCCCAAATATATCCCTGTATATATTCTGTACACATCATAAAGCTGGGTTTGGGCTATTTTGAAACATTCTGCAGGCTCCCTGCCCCCTCCTGCAGTCAATGGCAAATGTTGTTCTCCCAACCCCACTTGTCACATTTTGTTCTGGAGAACAGGGAGGATATTGAGATATACTGGCTTCTCTCCTCGATTGCATTTCAATATGTATTTTGTATAATGAGGGCCCAAATCCTTCTGCCATTACTTATGCTTTAATCATACTGTGCTCTCCCCAGATTGCTTTAATGGCATTTGCATCAGCAGGAGTTGCTCTCTGTGATGAGCAATATTTCATCTGCAAACAGAGGAGACACATCTCGGGCACTGGAGGAGCAAGGATCTGCCTGGCCCGCATTTGTTGCAGCACAGCTCTCCAGTGAGGGCTGGTGCAGCATGCTGATTGGAGAAATAGATTTTCAGGAATTAGAAGGAAGAAAGCTATTTTTACAAGGGTTGGGGTTTTTTGGTGTGTGTGTGTTTTTTTTTTTTCTTTTTGAGGACCTGTCAAGTGTGATAGCTCCCTTTTAATTTTCTAGTAAATGGCTTTTTGGCATGTGTTATCTGCCCAGAAACGCCTGGTGCAGAGACATCATTTTGTACTTCAGCCATGACATTACTCTAGATGAGAACTGAAAAGTTATATAGATATTACACCAATATATAAACCATGTGTGTTAGGAAGACAAGTTCAGTTTTGAAATATTTGCCTTTGCTATGCTTTTCACTTTCAATCTGTGCCAAACATGTGCTTGAATGACTGATGGAGTCATATGGTTCCCTGAATAAAGCACTTTATTGTGCTCAGACTTGGAGCCTTCCAACACTTGTATTACAGAAGCTTGAAGATTAAGATGATCCAACTGCTTAGGGGGTATGTCCCACAAGGAACATTTTAGTTTTTCTTGTCCCCCCTTCTCTATTTTTTTCCTCTTTCTCTGTGTCATCAGTTTGTTCAGCTGGTGGGGCAGTGACATTGACCACAGAGAGTTTGGTGGAGGAGAGCAGCAAGTCACCTTCAAGTTTCAGCTTTCCCTGCCGTGTCCACATTAAAATGTTGAACACATGACATATTCCAGGCAGTTTATGGGATTTCATGGGGGAGGGCTGAGAGGGCTGTTCCCTGTCGCTGATTATTTCATCAGCAGAATCAGATTCAGGAAAGGAGTAGGTCTGCACGGGCAAGTGATGACAGGAGGTAGATCTGAGAATTATAAACCCCAAATATTGCAAGCCATGTTTTTTAATGCTGTTCAGTTAATGGGGATCAGGGGATCTCCATTTCTCATCCTGGAGCTGCCTGGTGTGGATCACTGGTGATGCTGCAGAGCTTCATCTTTACAGACCCAGCAAGCTGGAGGCAGGATCTTTTTCCATTAGGAGCCAAAAGAACAGAAAATGAAATTCAGAAATGCATGGAGTCTTCTTGCTGCTGCCTCTCCTCAGGCTCATCAAAGACCTTTGCTGACTTCTTGTGTTTGAAAAAATTTTGTGTGCGAGTAGTAAGCTTCAAAAATTACAAAATTCAAGCTCAAGAAGATCCATGGAATCAGTTGCTTTCCAAGGGTTACTTGTGTTTAAATGCCTGAGGTCTTGGGTTTGGGAATTTGGGAGAAGGGAGAAAACAAGTAAAACTTTGTGTTTAGTTTTCCCCTTGGTTTTTGTGACTTATTTTCCAAGCAGGCCATGAAAGGACTTAATTTTCCTGGGTTTTGTAGAAAGAATCAGTGCACTGCTTAGAGGAGCAAAGGTTAGCTGGGAAAATAATTCATGATTTTGAACTAATAAAAACTTTACTGCAAGAGACAAGAGTTTTACTTATGCAGAGTCAAATCTTGCCCAGGCTTTTATGCTTATAAATGAAGGAGGGCAGAGTCTGGTGCTGTGCTGCCTTTTATGAAGCTGGAAGTGGGATAATGGGAAGCACCTTATCAATGTGGTGATTTTTGTCCTTTCCTTTGAGAGGGTCTCTGTGTCCTCAGCTGGTGTAAAATTGATGTAAAATTGAAGCTGTTGCATCTTTGACCCCATGCAAGTTGCAGGTCTGGCTTTGTTTAACCATTATGCACTAGAAATCTGGTACTGGTTTATTTTCTAATATTTTTACATTTATTATGAGCTATAACTATATTTTGGATTTTTTTTTTTTGTATTAGTGCCTGGGGAGGTTGTGGATTCCCATCCCTGGAAGTGTCCAAGGCCAGGCTGGAGCAGCCTGGGACAGTTGAAGGTTCTCTGTCCATGGCAGGGATGGAATGGGATGAACTTTATGGTCCCTTCCAAACCAAACCTTTCTGCATTTCTGTGATTTTATTAAGTACCAATTTGTTTTTCCTGTCTCAGGCAGAACAGGCACCATTTTAGAAGGTGGTTTCAGCAAGGCCTGTGCCTGGATAATGTTTAACTTGGGTAATGGTTTGGCTTTTGCTGGAAGATGGAGTGAAATAGAGGACTGGAATCATACATCCCCAGGCCTTGGCACATAGCTGGATAATTGACACTTTTTTTTGGCATGATATAATCTGACCCCTAATGTTGACAATTTCCATTCAAAGCAAGTTGGCTTTTCTTGTCATTTTCCTTGATGGACAAGAGCTGGATGTGATCCTCTGTGGAACTCAATATTGGAATCCTATCTCACTTTATGTATAGGCACTTTGTACTCCTGCCATCTATAAATATATCAGCACTGGCAAGATAAATACCAAGAGGCATAGAAAGCTAAGGGACAATCATGGGTCCTGTCACCTTTGGTTTTCTAGATTATGTAAAATAATTCTTTTAGTTCCCTTCTTGGGATTCAGTCTTTCCACTTCCCTGCTCTCCCTGGCAGCCTTTCCAAGCCACCAGCTCCAGGCTCAATTCATCTTTTGTGAGTGTAGGTGAGGAGAAATGCCCCCAGTACTCCAGATGTGCTTCTCTCACCAGCTCTCAGGATTGACTTGGATCTCTGGTATTCCCTGGAAACACCTCTTTTGGTGCAGCATTATCAGTGTTATCCCCAAAACCCCAAAATGTGGGGTCATTCTGGTGTCACCTGCTTTGAAGAGCAATGGTTAGAACAGAAATCTTAATGATCCCTAAGGTACAACCCTCCTGGGTTTCAACCCCTTGCTGCAGCCTGAAGGTTATTGGGTTCTTTGTCATATTCCTGTCCTTCCCTGAGCAGTCACATCCCACCTCTGAGCACTGGGTCTCAGGAGGACTCTTGAGTAAAGGCTGCTGATAAAAATACAGACTGATCCTAATTTATTTTCTTACTGAACTGTGGTAAAACCCTTCCCTTGCCTGGTTGTGGGTGCTGTGTTTGTGGGCACCTTCCAATTCCTGTTTCACCCCTTCCTAAAGTTCCTAAGCTCACCTCCATCTTGAAGGAGAAGACTTAGTCCTCTCCTCTCAGTGTGTAAGCTGGGGAATTTTGGATTAAAAAAATTCTGGTTTGAGTTTGGAGGTGACAGAAGAATCATCCCAAATGAGAGAAAAGCCCCTGATGGGGAGATAAAGCTCTTTGCCATCTGCTGGGCCCCCAGGCAGCAGTGGAGGCTCCAGGGAAACCTCAGGATGTGGCCACAAACCCAGTGCCAATGGGTGAGTGAGTGCTGGATGCAGCCAGGTGTAAATCCCTTCCTCCACAGCCAGGGATGACCCTTGCAGGCCATGGATGCCACAAACTGAGAACTAAACTGAGGAAGCTGATGAAAATGAGGAGGGAAATGGATAAAGGATGTCCTTCCTGACTTCAGGGCAGTGCCTGTGCCACAGAGAGCACTGCCCACAGCTGATTTCAGTTTGCAGAAAGATTACTCTGTTCCATTACTCTTTTCAATCCAAAGATTATTCCAGTGCTTTGGGTGTTTTGTTGCAGGGAAAAATGAGGACAGGCTGTGACTTAGAATTTTGAGCTGGTTTGTAGTAGGAAAGGTAACGCAAGGATAATTTAATTTAATCTTTTTTATTCCCTCACTTCTGTAATTTTCATAGCTCAGCAGTAAGTGCAGGGAGGGACATGAGGGGTGTTTGGGGACGGTGTGAGGAGACAGAGCTCCAGTCAGGGATGGAATAGGACATCCCACAGCATCACTGGGACCTTGGCTGGGCTGGGCTTTTGTGAGGCTCTGGGGCTGTGTAAACCCTTGAGTACCTCATGACTGATGGAATGCTGGAGCCTCTCTCCTGTGAGGACAGGCTGGGAGAGCTGGGGCTGTCCAGCCTAGAGAAGAGAAGGTTCTGAGGAGACCTCAGAGCCCCTTGCAGTGCCTAAAGTTGCTCCAGGAGAGCTGGAGTGGGACTGGGGACAAGGGATGGAGGGACAGGACACAGGGAATGGCTTTAAACTGAAAGTGGGGAGATTTAAATTGCATTTTGGAGAAGAAATTATTCCTCTGAGGGTGGGGAGGAGCTGGGATGGAATTCCCAGAAGAAGCTGTGGCTGCCCCTGGATCCCTTCAAGTGTCCAAGGCCAGGTTGGATGGGGCTTGGAGCCACCTGGGATAGTGGAAGGTGCCCCTGCCATGGCAGGGGTGGAATGGGATGATTTGACAGTCCCTTCCCACCCAAACCATGGACGGATTCTCTGAACCATGTTATTCTGTGTGTCCCTGTTACTGTGGGACAAGGACGGGCCCATCCACAGCAGGAAGGAAGCTCAGCATCACAATGGACTTTTCTGTAAATCTCTGTGTAAGAGATGGATGTTGTTTATAAACCAGCCCAGGTCTGACTCCTGTCCTGCTCTGTGCTAGGGGGGCACAGCCAGCACTGGCAGGAGGCTTGGGGTGTGCATTTAGTGGGATCTATTCTATTTTCCTTGCACTTAATCCCATTTTATCCAGAGCTACTCAGCATTGGGCGCATTCACCTCTTCGTTTGTCATGAGGACAAATAAATTGCCCTGCCTCACTAAAAGCTTATTAATTTTAAGTAAATGCAAATCTGGAGAGTGTCTGGGTTTTTTCAGGAGGCAGTGGCTGCTAAGCAAAGATGTCACATCACACGCTCGGAGTTTATTTTGCACAGAGCTCGGAGGAACTGAAATAAAAAGCAAAAAGATGAAAACCATTCTTAACTTCTTTGCCAACAAGGCCTTGTACGATAGTGTGCAAAGCAGAAAAGTTGTAGAAGCACACGGCAGATGAAAAATATTTAAGCCACACAAAAGTCACTGACAGGTAACATCTACTCATCTCACTATTTGTACAAAGTAGCTTTTATATTACTGGGGGGGGAAAAAAAAAGAATAAAGGGCGCTGCATCAGCTTGTGGGCTGCTTGTGGATCAAAAGCATTACCTTCAGTGCAGGCTGAAAATAGAAAACAGACACAACTGTGAAGTTTTTCATGTGAAAAAGTGGGAGATGAGCTTGCGTCAGGAAGAGCTGGACAGAATTTCACTGAAATGGAAAATAAGTAGGTGAGTAAGTAGGTGCATGTGACACAAAAGATAGGAAGCCTGGGTCTAATATAACTTTCTGGTATTGCAGATGGCCTGATTTTCTTCTCCTCTCACGACACATTACCGAAATTTCAATTCTCTGATTTCAATTATTACCCTATTTATACTGCTGTAGTACCAAGAGTCCCTGTAGAGAGGAGGCCTCATTATTAATGGAACACAAACAACTCTAATGGTTCAGCTTCAAAGAAATCCTCCAGAAAATGGGGAAGGGAGATGCAAGAGTGGCAGAGAGGAAATACCAGCACGTCTGAGTGCGTGAGGAACTGCAGCTCTGGGAGCTGGGGGATGTGTTTGGGGTGATGGAAACCCTTCCTCAGCACTGATCTCCAGCCCAGCCCTCCTGCTGCCCCCGGGATGCTCCTTGGGAAGGCTGAGCTGGAGCAGAGACTGGGCAGAGCCAGAGAATAAAGCAGGGATTTATTGAAAGGCCTCCAGGATCCACCTTGGGCAGGACAGGTGCCCAAAATGGTCACAAAAATGACTGACCTGTCACAAAGTCTTGCATTTTTATCAGTTTTGTCCATTTGCACATTGGGGTTTAATTGTCCAGTTCCAGCTCCAGGCTGTGAGGTCCCATCCTTCTTGTTCCTCCCTCCAGCCACCCTTGTTTGTGCTGTTGGGCTGAAAGTTGTCCTTGGTGTGCAGCAGGAACAGGATTTGTTTTGTGTCCCTGCTCTGTGCAGAGCTGAGTGACCCTGACTGTGAGGCTGAGAGCTGCACCCCTGGGCAGCACAGAACCTGAAATACAACAAAGCTCAAACTTGAGGCATCAGGTACAAAGGTTGGATAGTTCCTTGCAACCTTGGAGAGCTTTCAGCCTGTACGGCCCTCACCTCAGNTATTTTTCCAAGTTTCCCGCACTATTCCTGCTTTATTATATATATATATATATTTTTTTTTTTTTTGGCCTGACTCTCTCCTTGCATTTTTTGGGGGGGTTTTTCCCCTCCTGATTTAGCATATTCCTCTCCCCATGTCTCTGTCCCATTGTCTTTCAGATCTCTCCTACTCAAAATAGGTGTGGGTTGCTCTTGCCTGACTATGATCCCTTATTTTCTGCCCCGTGTTCTTCAGAGTTTTGCAATCAGGCTGCAGAAACCTATTTAAAGGATTTACCTATTTATTTTCCCCATACTTTTTTAATTTTAAGACTGGGTTAGAGTTTATTTATCAGCTCTACAGGTTTCTTTATTTTGCAGTCTTTCAGAAATATAGCCAGTCCATAAATATAATGAAATTTCATGAGAAAAATATTATTTGATATACAAAAGACATCGTACTGTGCTTATAGCACACTGAGGGCAGCTGGAGTTAAGCAAGTGCACAATGCATGTGCCCAAATTCTCTCCAGAATGAGGCCCAAAATTGGGCTGCAGTGCTTCCTCTGCCTTCCGCAGGAAGCTGTGATTTTTATCACACCCAATAATTTAAATGAAAACATTCAGATAAGCAGCCAAGTATCTGGCTCAGGGAAAGCAACTAGACAGAAATTGATCTCATGTTTTTTTAAATGCTGTGGCTTCAGAAGAGTTTGCAAACCCTGAAGCTTGTCTGCTTTGTTTCCCCCCCCAAATAAATTATCTTTTCCAATAAAGATATAACTGCTGCCTATAAACCTGTCTTGGTGTCTGTCTCCAGACTATCAACACTTCTGCACAATGAGCATTTTCAGCAGATAACTAAGCACGTGTGGAAGATTAAATTTGCTCACTGCAACCTTGCTTTGCTCTGCACCACCAGCATCACTTCATCGGGATGGAAGAGACGTAGGAGTGGCAAAACTTTGTGTGGATTTTCCTCCTTTTTCCCGTTGTATTTTTATAGCTGCTGCACTTCCAGACCAGGCTGTCTGTTTAGGGAATAACACATCTGTGCACAAATGCTGATCCCCTCCCTTTTTTCTGCTGTTTTGCTGTGAAGTTCATGCTTTGCAGAGCGATCAGGAAAGGCACAAGGAGGAGAATCAGAGAGACTTTGATGTTTCCTGATATCACCAAGTGTCTTGGTTTGGAAAGACAGGTATCTACCAGGGAAACTGGAGTTTCCCTGTGAATGGAGTATGTAAACCTCACCCACCCAAAAGTATAATTTTGTAATCAAGGGCTTTCAGGCAAAGATTTTGGGAATAGGAATAACAGTTCTTTACTAAGAATATTAACAATACAAATANGAAGGGGTCAGGCCTCTCTCCCACAGATGAAAATAGAATACACATATTTGGCTCTATAACCCAGGACACCAAGGCAGCTCCATGGTGTCAGACTACATGGAAGCCATGCAGACAATGCATCCAAGGGAGGATAAGGATCCTCCAAGGGGCTCTGAAAACTTAGATCTCATGACACTTTCAGAATGCAAACCCTACAAAATAATAGAAGGGCCTGAGTCATTTAATTGGTGTGGTTGAGGTTGCTCTAGTGAGCCAAGGAGAAAGGAGAGCAGGGCTGGAGCCAAACTTTTCTCATTTTGCTGAGATGTGCTTCATAAATTGCTGTTCTGAGCAGGGAGCTTCCTGCCTGATAACGAGAATAAAGGGTTGGAGGTTCTGTCTAGACCCTCCCAGGCTGATGAGATGGTGTCTCATGGGCCTCCCCAGGGGAGAACCAAATCTTGAGCCAGGTTTGGATCATCTCTTCTAAGGGCTGATACTGTGTCCTGCCAGCCCTCTGTCACTTGGGCTGCATTAAAGGCTGCAAGAACTCTGTATAACAAACAACTTTCCTCTCGCCAGTATATTTTATCTTTTTCTCTTGTGAGTTGGGGTTTTTTGGTTTGTTGGGGTTTTTTTTGGTTTTTTTTTTTGTTTTTTTTTT
>VWYO01024703.1:17978-176153 GCA_013400275.1 Rhadina sibilatrix
TTTGTTTGTTTGTTTTGGGTGTTTTTTTGATGTGTTTTAGGTAAAGTGCTGTATTTTTTAAAGCATGTTGAAAAACACCAGACTTTATTTCTACTCACATTGGCTTAGCCATAATGACAGCACAGATGTTTTAAAGCTAATTGTAACAGTGACTAAATGGGGGTAATTCTGCTCAGAATGACTCTTCATCCTCTGAGAGCATTTGGTGAGCACAGAGACTGTGGCAAACCCCACCAGAGTTTTGACTCTCCTGTGGCACCTGGAAGCCATCCCTGTCTTCTCTTTGATTTATTCTCAGTTATTTTTCCAGCTCTTGTCCTGATATTGGTTTTAGGGCTCTGCCTTGACAGGCACAATGCCATTAATGTGCTTAGGGAGAGGAAAAACACTTGATAAATGCTGCATGCAAACAGCTTTTTGACCTGGTGGTATGAATTGAAGTCATTTGCCTGTGTAGGAGTAGAATGTTATTTCAATGAGAGTTTATATTCTCTTTCTCTTCTAGACCTTTTATTTCCCCCCACTAATGAGACTGTGCATCCTCCATGATGATATCCTTGCATCCTGATATCTCTGCTCCTAATGTGCAGTCTTTGTCTTCTGCTGCCACCATCTAATCCCCCTCCAACTCTCCCCCCAGCCCCAGCTCTCTGAAATTTGTGTAGGTTTTGACACTGACATCAGAGCCCGCAGTGGTTTCATGTTTAATCCTTTTCCTGAATTATTTCCTTTTCAAATATGCTGCCAAGTCCCTTAAATAACAAGGTTCACCTTGTCAGATGCTCTTCCCAGCTAACCTGAAGTGCTTCTCCCTGTCCTTAGGTGAGAATGTGGACAGCCAGGTGGAGTCCCCGAGGCTGCAGATGTCGAAGGACCAGTCCAAAGATTATGAGATAACAATTCCCTTCCTTTTGAATGGAGAGCAGTGGAGACCAGTGAATAGCATTTATTCAAAGGTTAGTCTTCATTTTTGCCTATTTGTTTAATCTGAGGTGTGCAACAATTTAAAGGCTGCAGGGAGGATTCAATGCACTTTCATCCTATAGGTTGTAAGAGTGTTTTTATATTGTTGTTGCCACATATCTAAAATGGTTGCTTCTTTAATTTAAGAACTGCATAAGTCTTTTGGTTGAAATAATTACCTTTTTTTCCTGCAGAGATGCATTCTTCTTTCTGATGGCAGAAATGAAAGTTTAAAGTGAGATAATCATAATTTCATTGCGTGAGCTTCTGTCATGCAACAGCAAAACCAAAACTGAGGGAGGGGCAAGCACACCAAACAGGTTTGTTTGAGTATGTGCACTCTGACAGCAAGAAATTTAGGGACCAGTGGAAATAACGTTGCTGTGCTGGCTGCAGCCCTGAGGCATTATCTGGACTTAATTATCCCATGGGACACCCCAAATTCCATCCCCTGTGCTGTGCTGGGAGTGAGGGGTGACTCTGCCTTCACACTCTGCATTCCCTTTGCCTAACAAGGGAAGGATCTGCCACTGCCTCTGAGCAAGCAGAAATTGTTTCCCCTTCCTGACAGGCCCTGATAAGCTTTCCTCCTTTTTCCCTCTCAGACATTTATGAACAATATAGGAAGCTGCTTTTAAGAAAAAAAAAAAAAAATAGGCTGGGTTTTGTCTCCTTCTTGAAGTGTGAAGACAGTTTGGTTTTTGTTATCACCAGACATACCATGGGGATCTCTTACCCAGCCTTTTAACTTGGGTCCAGTTTGATTCCAGCTTACTTTTTATGTTGTCCTTTTAATTATCTGAATGAGGAGGAGAAAAATTAAAAATTTTAAAAAGTTGAAATTAAAAAAAAAAAAAGAGGGAGAAAAAAAAAAAGAAAACAACACCAAGCAAAACCCACAAAAAACAATGCAAAAAGCCCAGAGAGACAATTAGAAACAGCTTTACTTGCTGGATTAGGAAAATGTTCTGTGGAGAAATCCTGCTTGACTACTGCCACTGCTTGCAGGACATGGCTTTGGATCACGTTGCTGATTGACACAAGTAGGTGTGAAAAGATATTTCCAAACAAGGGCTCTGGCTTTCAAAAAAAGCTTGTCTGCATTAAATTTTTTCCTTCTTTTCCTCTGTCCCTTCCTAAATAGGGAAGAAGGGCCAGGTCCAGTCCTGAATCTGTGCAGTGATGAAAGGGATATCAGAGTGGGTGTAGAATGGCTTATCTTGGAGAGATAACACAGATGGCTTGGTCCTAAATGTATGTGCAACTCTATTTTTAGATCATTTAATTAGAAACAGGCATTCTCCATATAGAGAGAGGCCTTTTAGCTACTCACTGGAGCTCTCTGAGAGAGTTACAACTGAGTATCTTTCTGTGAGTAAGGATAATGTGATTTATATCGTTAATTTGTTTCCCAGAATTACTTTCAGTTTAAGATGAACACTAGGAAAGATTTGTGGCTTGGTAGAAAGATCCACGTGCTGTATCAGCACTTTTGTTTCCCCCCCTCCCCCTTTGAATACTTCTTTTCCATGGAAACTTATAAATTAAACACACAAAAGTGCACATCAGGCTGTGGGAAGAACAACAGCTTCAGTGGCAGAGGAGAAGAGTAATGAATAGCTTGTCACATAAATATTGATCAAAAGCACAAAAGTTAAATACTGCTGTATTTGATGGCTAAATGGGACCTATTGTTCTTCAACTCATTTCAAAGTGTTCCTCTGTTTTATTTTAATCGTATATGAAGTCAAAAAAAGTATGTACTTGTAAGAGGGGAATGGTACTGCAATAGGATATATGGTAAAATAAATAATGGAGTGGCTATAAAAATGCCAAGGGATTAAAGTTATTTGTGTACAGATAATTGCCTGGCAATGATGGCCCCATTCCCCAATCCTTTAACTGTAAATACTCCTGCTTAACAATTAGTCCCTGGGAAAGCACACTCATCATTTAGTGCAGCCTTCTCTCCCATCCTGGAGATAAAACTGTCCTTTTATTTACCCCAGGAGTCGCTGCAGTATCTGTTGGAATCTCTCACTTGGAATCTGTCAGGAATGATTATTAAGCTAATGACTTTCTCTGTTGAGGGCCGACTACACAGTGCAAAAAATGTGAGATAATTCACACTGTCTAATGGCACAAACACACAGAGCTGCTCAGCAGCAGCGAGAAAATTCCATTTACTGAGGGGGAAACAAAAAAAAAAAAAAGAAAAATTGCTTACCTCTAACCAGATTTTACTTTAATATGTGTACTTGGGATGTGCTTTTTCAAGGACATCTCGTGATTTAGGTGCTTCCTATGAAAGTTTAAATTAGTGAGAGGTAAGCCCCAGTTTTGAATTCAGACATGTAATTACGTTGCATTTAAATAATTTGGGGTTTCCCAAGTGTGGGTTAAATGTTTTGTGTCTGGAGAGAACTGATCATTTACTGGGCAGATCTATTTTTCTCTTCGCCTTCCCCAACTCAAGTCAAAGCCCTATGAAACCGAGGCCAGGATTCCATGGTGGCATCATTTCAGAAATGCTGGTGCTTTTTTCCTGTTTAAAAGATGCCCGTGCTGATGCCAACACTTTCTGTAGAACCATGGAACCCTTTAGGCTGCAAAATACCCCCAAGGTGTCAATCCAACCTTTGGGCACCACCTCATCAATGAAAGTACAGCACTGAGTGCCACATCCAGTCATTTCTTTAAACTTCCAGGGATGGAGACTCCAGCACTGCCCTGGGGAAGTCTGATCCAATTCTCATCCATTCTTTCAGTGATTTTTTTTTTTTTCCTAATATCCAACCTGAGCACAACTTGGGGCCTTTTCCCCTTGTCCTATCAGCGTCCTGAATAGGGAAGAACATTTAAAAAATAAAATAGAGATACTTAAGAGAAGCTGGTATGGAAATACCTCAGTGTTTTCACATCTGTGTGATGCTGTTTGTTTAGTTGGGGTTGTTAACATTTCTCCTGGCATCTTTTTTTTTTTTTTCTTTTTCAGTTCAGAAAATGTATCATTTTCAGTAGGAATATTTTACTGGTACCTACTTAAATTCTTTTATTAACTGGATATAATATTCAGCTGCTAATCCTGAGCAGGCAGCCAAAATTAGTGGCTGCTATTTTGAGTGTCCAGTTGCTGCTCAGGGCTGCTGAGGGGGAAAATGCTGCATTTGTGGCCGTGTGGCAGCGGGATCAGGCCCCTGAGTGGTTGTGCAACATCACCCTGTGCTTCAAACAATAGCTGCCCATATTCCCTGCAGATGTGATTTCCTCCTTGCCTGAAATTTTGTGTGCATTACAGCATGTGTTGATAGGTCATTATACATTAGAGCTCCAGTTGTCCTTCCACTTCTCTTTTTTCATTTGCTCAGCACTTTGCCTTCTGTGTTGATTACCACCCCCCACCTCAGTGCTTGCTTTAAACACACGAGGGTTGGGTTCTATTTTTCTTAGATATTTCTAAGGTTTGAACGAAATAGTTTCAAGTTATATTATTTAAGTGCAGCAAAAAGCCTCTTCCCCCCTCCCCTCATATTTCCAGCTGAATATTTTTTCTTCCAAACTTGGCTCGCGATTCACAAATCAAGCCAAGTTCGATGAGAGTTTGGGTAAGTGATGTTTTAGTACACAGAGCACTTTAGGGAAGATTTTTTTGAAGACCATCTGTTTGGCTTCAGCTTTTATCCTCACACCCTGTTAGGGACACAGAGGGCTTGGTGTGTGCCAGATCCCTGCAGCACAGGAGCTCTGGGTCAGGTAATATCAGTGGTGTTATTCCGGAGCTTGCAGCACATCCCTCCTCTTGGGGAGACAAGAGCCAGGCAGGAAATGTTTCACATGGGCATTAAGGGGCTTTTGGCTCCATTTTTATGCTTTAAAGGTCATCACAGTGGGGAAGTGCTGCCTGGCAGGGCAGGCATGGAAAAGCTGGAATGCTGGGGGGATCCCAGGGTGGCATCGCCCTGGGCTGGCACTCGTGTTCCCATAGGGACACAGATCAGTGGAGCTGGCTTTGGACTCAGGGTTTGGTCCAGATTGTAAAAGGCATGAAGTTCTTGAGAAATGGAAAGTATTTAGTGAGAATTTGATGTGATCAGCTATGCAGGTAAACACAGAGAGCTCAGGATGTGGCACCAGTCACTCAGTTCTGGGGTTTTCTCTGCCCTTGTCTGTGTAGGACCTGTACTGCCATTGCTGGCACCTGCAAGGACTCAAAGAGAACCAGGACCAAGTGCTTTGAAAGATTTAATCCTCTCAATTTTCTGAAAGCCCATGGGCAAGTTAGGTGCAGCTTTCCTTACTGGGGGATGTTTTGCACATTTTGATGTGTATGGATCTTCTTTTGTCATCCTGATCTCTGTATTTGTCCAAGTGCAGTATGGACCTGTATGTGCTCCAGCTGCCATTCATAAAAATAAATGGGAATGCAGCTGAACCTGGACAGGTATTTGAGGACCTGCAGCCTGGAGCTGGGTGTGGTTCCTAAAAATCCATATGAGAAGCTGGGAAGCCCTGAGATGCTTGCACTTGATTTGAGTTTGCAAGTTGCCAGCCCAAGTTGCTTTCAAACGATGGGATTTCAAACAGGGAATTTGAGTTTTGGTGTTAAACTTGAGGGATGCGTAAATCAGTGAGCAAATTTTGCTGTGGGACTTCTTTAAAATAATTTAAGAAATAGGGAAAGTAGCTGCACACAATCTACCTGTCACTGTGTTAGACCCTTAACCCACCTGGGTCACTGTGAGCCTCAAGGGACTCTTAAAATACTGTCACTACACTCAATATATAAAAACAGATTGGAAAATCCACCTCTCCCCCACCTTGCAGAGAGTGAGACCTCTTGTTCTGTGCCTTCCCACACCGAAGGGATTGGGGTTGTGTTGGAGTTAGAGACAAGCAGAGGAAAAGAAAGGTGCCTGTGGTGGGCAGAGAGGATGGCAAGACCTGCAGGACATTTCCAGCTCTCACTCCAACACCTGTGACTTCTAAATCCAAACAAATCAGAAATTCTTCTTCCCTTTGGGGAGGGGGCAATGGATCCAGGGAACAGTGGCACTGCTTTGCCAAGCTGAAGTTTTCAAGGCCACATTCGGAGCTCGTGTGAATCCCTTTCCTTCCTTTGCACGGGCTGGAATAAATCAGAGCTGCAAATTGAAATCTTAAAGAAAGGCTTAAAAAAAAAAAGGGGGAGAAAGAAAGATGAGAAGGCAGAGTTCCTTTCTTTGTAGCAACACTCTTTTTTTCTTTCCTGGTGTTATGTTATGCTTTGAATATAAACTCTAGCAATGAAATGCGAAGATAAAGATGAAAGCCAGCTATAAAATATATATTTAGACCATATTTCTTCTGGTTTTTAAGTGTACACTTGTCACAGCTCTAAGATTGTGCATGTGAAGTGGCAGAGGATTATCATTTCCTGCTGCTTAGCATGCACTGCATCTCCCTTTGCTCCTGAAGCAGCTTTTGCATCCCTGCCTGCCCCATTCCTAAGTATTGTCCTATGGTTTGTGTTCAGGAGCAAACATCAGAATTGTGATTATTTGTGTGGAATTCTGGGCATTATTTGTGTGTGAACCTCGGTGTGAAATTCTCTGCTATCTATAAAAATATCATCAGCTCTGACAGTTGTTGGTTATCTTTATGATACTCCAGATTTATCACATCTATTGGGCGTTACACTGATGCTTTTCATCTTTTCTGGTATTTTTTTATGCCTTCACTCCAAGGCCCTAGTTCAACACCTATTAAAACAAGGATTTTTTTTTTTTTTTGCCATTGAGACAAAATTCCATTGGCAGGAAGAGGAAATAGCTTTAAATTTGTTAAAAAGCCACTGTAATAATGCTGGAGAGTCAAGAGCACATTGGGAGCTGCAAACTGGCAGAAGGGACAAAGACAGTCATAGGCAAGGTCTTATCTAGGGTTTTGGTTTCCATACCAGTTTCAGTTTTATTAGGAACTTCTTGGGGCATCACAGAGACTCACAGAATCCTGGAATGGTTTGGTTTGGAAAGGACCCTAAAGTTTGTCTTATTCCTCCCCCTGCCATGGGCAGGGACACCTCCCACTGTCCCAGGCTGCTCCAAGCCCTGTCCATCCTGGCCTTGGGCACTGCCAGGGATCCAGGGGCAGCCACAGCTGCTCTGGGCACCCTGTGCCTCCCCACCCTCCCAGAGCAGGTCTCTGTGCTGGTTCCCATTTCCCCCTCTTTGCTGCACCTCTCACAGGGTTTGATACACAGCTGAGGGGCTCACTCTGTCAGATAATTAATTTAGAGCTCAGTGTTTTCAAGAGCAAACCCATTCAAGTTCATTCCATAACTGGCATAGCCTTCGTGCAAGTGATAATTGTTTATATTCCCTTCAACTGAGCCTCCTGCTGTTCCTTTTCATTCGAAATAATTACCAAAGTTTAGACTTCCAGACAATTGTATTAAGGGGAATCATACAGTGCTGCTTAAACAAGGCTTTGAAGGCTGAGAGGACAGCTTTCATAGCTCTTTGACATGGTTGTTTTACATATCTTGAGAGAGAGAGGCATAACCAGAATTTATAGTGCTCTCCATATTTTTTATGACTCATGTGCATCGACTATAAGAGGCAGAGCTGTGCTCTCTGCACAGGCTGTGTCATCAGCTGGGAATGCAGCTTGGCACAGGCAGAGGAACAGCACTAATCCTCCACAACCTTCCCTGGGAGATCCTCTCCTTGAGCCTTTAATTAATAGCCTGGAAGTCATTAATTTAATAGCCTGGTAAACAATCTGATATTTCTTGTGCTTTTCCTTATACCCATACTCCTGCCTTGTAGGGCCGCTCCGAGGAGTAATTAGTGCAAATACGCTCTATTAGTTAATAACTCTTCTGTGTTTGTTTAATTTGGAAGCAGCATAAGTTTTGCATGGACACAATCAGGGGAGGGAGCGTGGCACCTCCTCTGGCAGTCAGGGAATTTCTGTGTCCCAGTGAGCCAAAGCAGCTCAAAGGCACCCCTCTCACCTCACCTCCTCCAAGAGGAGGAAAACATGTTCCCTCCCTCCCATCCAACCTCCTTGAACCAATTGATCCATCTGATAATTTAATTCATGGCATTTTTTTTTTTTTTTAGACGTGTTGGTAGGTGTGTCCTGGTTCCAGGGACTTGCTGGAGCTCACACAGGGGCTGAGAAATTCCTGGAGCTAGGACCACCAATAAAAACTCGGTGTGGGTGATTGAGTGGGGAAAAATTCTTCCCTCTGTGTGCACTGAATCAGTGCCCTGGTTCCAGCTAGATACACGAGGATTCATTTCCTGCCTGAGTCGCTTGAGCATACTGGGAAGTGTTAGAGCAACTGGGATCCATCCCAGGAAAAGAGTCCATTTCATTTTTAGCTGGAGTGATACAGCGTGGTAAGTTTGCAGAGCTCAGCTGTTGTTGGAAGTGCTGGCTGTTTGAACGAGCAGAAAACGGAGAGCTCTGTGTGAACAAACTCAGCAGACACCTCCTGCTCCCCACGGGGGTTTGCAGCCTTCCACGGGGGTGAAATTCCCCTCGGTGAGCTTGTATCACGCTGAGCTGCTTGGAGGAATTCTGTCATACTTGGCCAGGGGAGATCACCAGTGATATCATGGTGGGGAGCTCTGCCTCCCAGTACCAGCCCCTGTGGCCAGGGGCTCTGCAGAGGGTTTGGTTGGGACCCGCTAGCTATGAGGTAGTGTCTCAGATCCGAGCTCCAGCAATCCTTCAAAAGCTGATGGGGCTGAAGCAATCCACTTTAACTTGAGTTTTCAGGCTGGTATTTCAAAAAAAACCCCCAAAAACCAACAAAAACCCCACAAACAAACAGATCGCGCTTTCTGGAATAAAATAGGGGGGGAAATATTTTGATTTTAACGATGCAGTTCATGTTAGCAACCCTTTAATGTGGGATTAAAAATCTAAACCTAAGTTCCTGCCTTATGCTGGGTTTGTGAAGTGCTTGTACTGAGGCATTTTCATATTGAATTAATTTAGCTTATACTTGGCTATTTCACGTCTCTTGCAACAGATCTTGCGAGTGTAAGGTATGAATTTCTATGTTGGATTAAAAGAATGCTTTGCTTTCCAGCTCTGAGCATGTGATCTTTTTTCTTTTCTTTTTTTTTTTTTTTTTAAGGCAGAAGGAGAATCTCCCTTGTTCTTAATTGTGAGTGCCTAGAGTAGAGCAGGCTCTCCCCCACCAAACACCCCTGATACCTGGAATGTGCAGCTCCTGCAAGGAGTCCTTTGTGCACTTGTAACAGCAGCAAAACTTGGGGTTTTTCCAAGGACTGAAATCCTCAGAGCAGGGGAAACCATGAGCTGCTGATGTACTTTGTGATGAAGACCCTTATTTCAGAAAGCCACAGTAAATGGAGTTGTTCTCAGTGTGTATTTTAGGGGTGAAGAAGTAAATTGAGCTGGTCAATCCACTGAGTCCTACAGCTAACAAGCCCAGTGCCTTTGTTGTTGAATTATAATTCTATTTCAATATGATTTACTCAAGCCCCAGTTGATTTGTCTCTTCTATAGGAATATTTCTCATTTTTCAGAATTGTAATAAGGAGTCATAGAGGTTATGTGCAGTTTAAAGCCTGATAAAAAAATAATTAGGATGGATAATAAGGATTTTTAAAATGCAGCAGGAATATCTTGACAATAAAAGGCTTTTCAAGGTGTTGGTATTTTTCTAGAAATAAAATGACTGCCAAAAAAACTCTGCCAGCTGCTTTCAAAAAGCTTGTGTAGATGAGGTAAAAATTATCTGTATCATTTTGAGCTTGCAGCAGAAAGTTTGTGTTCAGTTTTCATCTCATGGAAATCGTGTGTCCCACTTGTGTGGTGTCTTTCCTCAAGGACACGGTTCTAAAGCAAAATGGAGCTTTTGGAGCTGAATATTGCAATTTCCAGCCTCACAGAAATGGTGTGGTGATGGAGCTGGGATAGGCTGGGGGTGAGATAATTTCCACTGAATATTGTGTGTATGGTGGGGCTGCTGCCAGAGCCTGCAGGGTTTTCCTGGACTTGATCAAGGATGTGCTGGGGCTGTTTCTCCTCAGTGTCCCCATAACACAGCAGGTGTGACTCTGCTGGGGCTGTTTCTGGTCAGTGTCCCCATATCTCTGCAGGTGTGACAATGCTGGGGCTGTTTCTGCCCAGTGTCCCCCAAACTCTGCAGGTGTGACACTGCTGGGGCTGTTTCTGCCCAGTGTCCCCATAACTCTGCAGGTGTGACAATGCTGGGGCTGTTCCTGCCCAGTGTCCCCATATCCCTGCAGGTGACACTGCTGGGGCTGTTTCTGCCCAGTGTTCCCCAAACTCTGCAGGTGACACTGCTGGGGCTGTTCCTGCCCAGTGTCCCCATAACTCTGCAGGTGACACTGCTGGGGCTGTTTCTGCCCAGTGTTCCCCAAACTCTGCAGGTGACACTGCTGGGGCTGTTCCTGCCCAGTGTCCCCATAACTCTGCAGGTGACACTGCTGGGGCTGTTTCTGCCCAGTGTTCCCCAAACTCTGCAGGTGACACTGCTGGGGCTGTTCCTGCCCAGTGTCCCCATAACTCTGCAGGTGACACTGCTGGGGCTGTTTCTGCCCAGTGTTCCCCAAACTCTGCAGGTGACACTGCTGGGGCTGTTCCTGCCCAGTGTCCCCATAACTCTGCAGGTGACACTGCTGGGGCTGTTTCTGCCCAGTGTTCCCCAAACTCTGCAGGTGACACTGCTGGGGCTGTTCCTGCCCAGTGTCCCCATAACTCTGCAGGTGACACTGCTGGGGCTGTTTCTGCCCAGTGTTCCCCAAACTCTGCAGGTGACACTGCTGGGGCTGTTCCTGCCCAGTGTCCCCATAACTCTGCAGGTGACACTGCTGGGGCTGTTTTGCCCAGTGTCCCCATATTCCTGCAGGTGACACTGCCTGCTCTGAGGTGTGTTTGCTCTCAGGGACACAGCAGTTGACCATGCTCGTGGTGGCTCTGTCACTGGAGCCAGGGAGGGGTCCTGTCCCTCCTGTTTCACACCAGGATGTGTCAAGCTCCATTTAGATCCCCAGTTCTTTCATGCTCTGCCCAGTTCCAAGCTGTGGATGTGTTGTTTCCTCTGAAGCTGCAGTCACGCTCAGGAAATGAGGGGCTCCTCGGTCCTGCCCTCATTCCTCTGCCCTTGCCGTGTCTCCTGCCTTAGGATCAGCTTTATGGGGCTTCTCCTGTGTTGTTCCCCCTTCCTCTTCTGGCCCTCTCCCCCACCAGGGTGGTTCCTTGGCAGGGTTCATCTCCTTGTTTGTTCCTTCTCTCTCCACTGACCACATCCTTTGAGGAGCATTCCCTGCATAAAAATGATCTTCTTGGGGTGAACCTGCCAAGCCCTTCCCAGCCAGCCATCATTGTCTGGAGTGATTCCTGGAATCACAGAATGGTTTGGGTTGGAAGGGATCTTAAAGCTCATCTCATTCCACCCCCTGCCATGGGCAGGGACACCTTCCACTGCCCCAGGCTGCTCCAACCTGGCCTTGAACTCTTCTAGGAGTGGGGCAGCCACAACTCTGCCTCCTCCTGAGGTGGCAGCATTTTTGCATTCTGCATTAAAAGGAAGCCTATAAATAATTTTAGTGTTTAGAAGAATTTTATTACCTGAGACCACCTCAACAAGCACGGGAGCAAAGGGGACAGAAGGGTCAGATCTTCTCTGAGATGCCCGCTTTTTGTTGATTTTTTTGCTGGATGTTTTTTTCTGGCACACTTCATCCCTGGGAGTCCTGGGCATGGCAGGCTCCTCCAGGCAGCAATCCTGGATGCAATCCCACCCTGGTGTCTTCCATTATTTACTTTAGCTTCACCCATTCCCTCCTCTCTGCCTCGATGTTTCCCTGTGAGGTACAGCCTGTCCTGGGACAGAAATGCTGCTGGCGAGGGGCAGGGAGACAAAAGCTCTGAGATGTGAGAACTGGGACAGCCAAGAGCCTCCCTGCCCCAAAAAAGGGCCCTTGGCCTGGCAGGGGCTGAACCTGCCTTGCAAAGGAGGTTCTGGACATGGATCTGCTGCAGGAAAAGTCAACAAGAGGAATTTTGTCCTCAGAGCAACTCCAAGCCTATTCCCGTGTTAGCACTGCCCACTCCCTCCAGGAGAAAGAGTGGGATCCCTAAATTCAGTGTATCCAACAGAAACTGCCTCTCTCTTGGTTTCAACAGACAGAAACGTTGTTGAAACCAGACTTTTTTTGGCATTTACTGGCATTACTAAGAAAGAGTTGGCCAGGAAAGCTGGCAGAAGGAGATGAGTTGGAGAAGCTTTAAAGATTTTTTTTTTCCTATAAAATGAATATCCAGAAGCTGTGTAAATGTATTTTTTCAGTTTGAAAAGTGTATAGAAAGACAACATATACACATTTCTGACTGAAATGCCATCTAAGCTGGCTGTGCCCTCCAAATTAATTTCCCTCAATTAAAAAGATGGGAAAAAATTAATAAGAAAAGACAAAACCAAACAACACCTCAGGAAATCCCTAGAATGTTTATTCAGGAACAGAGCAGCCTGTTACAATCATTAGCTTGCAAAGGTATTTCTGTTATAGTCAGAGGGCAAAGTGAATTTTAACCTTTTATTGCCAAGAGATGTCATGTTTTTAGTGGAGGAGCTACTGAGGTGTGTAAATCCCTGTGAATGAGTGAGTGGCATCTGGAAAAACCCCAAGCAAAGCCCCAAAGCACACCCTGCAGAGAGAAACTAAAATCAATTTCAATGCCCACAGTTAAACATAAAGTACTACATTTCATGCTTTATTGAGTTTCTATTTATTACTTAATTTCTGGTTTTAAAAGGCTTCCATTGAAACAAAAAGATATTTCAAAATATTTGAGTCCCTTCTTCCTTACGAGCTCAGTGTGGAATTGCCAGCTGCTATGGGGTTTTTATTATAAAGGGAAGAAATGGCTGGATTGGTTTAAAGTGTGATCTGTGGGAGCCTTCCAGAGCAGAGAGGATCTTTCTCAGGAACCCCAGGGGAGGGAGAAAAGAAAGGAAAATGCAGCCCCAGGGAGACCCAGAGTCAGGAGCCTGGGAACACTGCTGGTCACAGGGACAGATTTAGGAAATGGCTGGAAACAGTTGGGATTTTTAAGATGGAAACCTGAATTATTTGCTTTGTGCTGTCAAACATCTCCCCTTTTATTGTCCTGTCCTTTCCCATCTACGAAATGGGAATGAAATGCCCCAGACAATGGGGCATCAATTTGATTTTTGTGAAGGCCTTTTCAGACTGGGAGTGTTATTTGTGTTCCTACTCTGGCTGTGCAACCTTCAGGAGCCAGGAATTTGCTGTTCTGGGGGAAAGAGGGATGTCTTGCATGTGTGGAAGAATCCCATATGTGTTGTTTGAACAAGGGAACAGATATTTTCAAGATTTTAGGTCTCAAGGAATGAAGGAGGAGGAGTGGTTGCAAGGCTGAGCATGAGGATTGTCACTGTTGCAAACTCGGAGGCAACTTGAAAACATCTTGTAAATATTGTGAAGAACATTAACTGAGATTTTTATAGGCTATGATGAGCCTATAACTCAGTCCAAGTTTAGACAATCACCTTTCTTTGATGGAGATCAACAGGGACATGAAAACACTTGAATTTAAGAAATATTTTGATTATTAATATTTTGGTCGATTATGTACCTCTCTCTTATATGCACATTTTTACCTCTTTCAACCATGCAATTTAATCACCAAGCACCAATTTATTTCCAAAATTGCTTTTATCAATACTATCCCACTTGCATGCATTTTCTATTAACTAATTTAAAAAGAAATTGCGACGTGTGGAATCGAAATCAGCTCTAATTTCAGAGCCTTCACTGAATTAGTGTTTAGCATTTTCCCTAAATCTGTGTGAGATGGGGACAACAACAGCTGGATTTGAGTAATTTCTTTGGTAGGAAGAGCCACGTTGCTGAATTTTCCTTTATTTGTATCCATGTAGTGGGTATATCAATATATGTGCATATATATCTATATATTTTGAGATCTCTCTCTATACCTATACAGCTGCTCTGCTTCTAGCCTTATCTCAGGATTCAGCTCTCAAACCAGGTTTTGAATTTGTTTTTGCAAAACTCTGTGAGGAAAAGGCAGCTGAAGGAGGCTACAGCAAGATCTGGCATTGAAATCAAATCAGAAAATCAAGCAGTGGAGAGGGAGGATGCACAGCATGGAGTGGAGCTCTTATCAGTGCTCTGCTTTTCTAGGACAGGTTATTAGGGAGGAATTTCATTTAGGAGCAGAGGGTTTATCAGTGTGTCCTTGTGGTGGACTCACCAATGCCATAAACTTCATATATGGAGATGGGAGTTGTTCTAATTTTAGGATAAGGCGTTGGGGGGAAGAAAAAAAAAAAGCATAATGTAAAAGAAATAAAGGCTATTCCAAGTGTGGATATTATCTGTGCCATCACTGCACAGCTCCAAATTGCAGGAGGAGCAGCTGCTGCAGATATTTTGGCTGATGTGGGTGAAATTAGTGTCTTCTGGAGCTCCCCATTGTTGTGCACAGTATTTCCCATAATTCAATTACTCTGAGGCAGGTAACAAAGGGAGACTTTGATATTTCTGTGCAAAATAAATAAATAAATTTGAAACTGAAAAGTTTTCACAGCCTTATTTATTAAACAATTTAGACGAAGAGTCCACTCTCTATTTGAAAGCTTCAAAGGGAACCTTGGCTTGTTTTTCCAGCTAAATCTTTATCTTTCTCAGTGAAAGAAAAATCAATACAACCCTGGTAACACAAAGCTGTGTCTTACCAAGGTATATTCCTTAAGCTCAGTTTGAATTCTGACATTGGCCATCACACTCAAGCCAAATTAATTGGAAATACCAAGATGTGCTTGGTTTTTTTCAGCAGCCGCCGTGTCATTTAATGGTTTTGCCTTCTAGATTTTTATATTCTTTTATTACATTAACATATATGCTCGATTATATAATATTATATATTATAGTAAGCATATTATTTAATATAAATAAATACAATATATAATATTTTATACATTACATTATTTTTATATTATAGATAAATATTTCCTTGCCAGAGCAACGAGAGTTTCTAAAGTTCCTCATGAACCACAGTGAAGTTGTTTTCATGCTCTGTCCTCTTGGTGTGCTGGCTGGCACCTGAGCTGGTGAGAAATTTACTCAGCGTAAAATGAAGTCGTAGAGATTGATTGCTGTCTTTGCCTACCCCACAAAATCATTCCTCTGCATCCCTTGGAATGCACGAAGTTGCTCCTTCAATTTTAGGGAGCTCGTTTATTGATGCAATGTCACCGTCACAGCCTTGCTGCAGGGAGAGGAAATAACTTGTACCTAGCCTCAGGGAAAGTTTGTGTGTTCAAGGTGTTCTTATCTGTGAATTTTGATTTGCAAATGACAATTTGATGGAGTTGGGGGCGGGGAGGTGGGGTGGTGCAGCTGCTATAACTCCTTCATCAAATGCATCATGAAATGTAGGTTTATTTTAAAAAACCATCCTCGATGTAAAAACAAGTGTTTGCAGTCTGAGGGGAATAATGCAGCACCTCTTAGCTCAGAAATCCCTTGGGATGAGTGCACACAGGGCATCTCTGCTCCTCCTGATTCTTTCCCTAAGTGTGACCGATTTATTCAGTCCTCAAATGTTATTTTCTTGTGCCCCTTGAGGAGCTGTCCGCGTTCCTCTCTGAAATTCTTCAGTCTTCTGGTGATCAAGGCTTCTCATTTCGGCTGGGATCTGGCCCTAAAATGCTCCTTCCCTCATCACCTCAGGAAATCAGCGCAGTGGGGGGAACCCCTGCAGAGCCCTGCTCTATTTATATGTTGATGAGCCTGGAGGGAAATTTCCAAAAATGCTGGATATACTTTCAGACCATCCAGAAGGCTCTGCCTGGCTCCTGTGCTTCAAAGCCCTGCTCTGAGCACACCGTGTTCTCTGACATTTTGGGACACAACACCACCACCCCTATCTGGGAACAGCTTCCTACTTACAGGGACACTCCTGAACCTTTCCAGGAGCCTTTCTCTTTTTATTCTGCTGAAGTATATGGCTTGGCAGCATAAAAACCACCAGTCTGGTGCAATGTGTCATCAATATGTTGTTTATAACAGCAACGTTTTATACTACTCATGTAGTTGAATGTCATTTAAATATGTAAGAAGTGCAGCACAGCATTAAGGCTTTTTTTGTAAAGGAGTGGTAGTTCAGGAAGTAGTTTAGGTGCCTATCTCAGTGAAAATTTGGACTTCTTGCTCTCTGGAAAAACAAAGAGCAGTGTGAAATGGCTCAGGAGCAACAGTGGGGTGAGATTTGTTCATTCCGTGGGAAGTGGTGGAGTTGCCATCCCAGGAGGGATTTAAAAGCTGTGTGGATGTGGCACTTGGGGACACGGGTCAGTGGTGGCCTTGGAAGTGCCGCATTAAGGGCTGGACCCCATGATCTGAGAAGTCTTTTCCACCCTAAAGGATTCCATGATCATGAGGGTCTTTTCCAACCATTCCAAGGTTCAGTGGTTCAAACCATGGGGGCTGGAGGACTCAGGAGTACCAGTGGGAGGCTGAGGACCAGACACGAGGCATTGCATCTCACAGGACACTCAGCCCCAGGGACTGGAGATGTTCCATAACAGCTCCTCCTTGAATAATTACTGGGAAGGAAAACAGTCATTAAAATAAATGAGAGAGATAACTCACCCGGGAGAACAGGGAAAGGAGAGCCAGGAATGGCTGGAGAAACCATGGCTGTGGTGGGGAGCAAGGACCTGGGGCTGTCAGCGTGGAGAGGAGGAGGCTGAGCAGGGCCCTGATGGATCTGCAGGGTGGAAGTGGCTGCAGGGAAATGAGAGGCAGTAATTAGTCTGCGTGTCTCTGTTAGATCTGCTCCTGTCTAGCAGGGACAAGAAGAATGGCCTTACAAGGCAGCGAGGAAGAGCTCAGTAATAAAGATAATGAGAAAAGGATGTGTTTACATGCATATCATGAGGAAGGGAGGCTTAAAGGTCTCTGAGTGCGCTGGAGTTTCAGAAAAGCCAGAGGAAGAGCTGCTAATGAGGGTGGTGGAGTTGATCCTGACATGGGGCAGGAACCTCTGAGGTCCCATAAGCCACATTTTCTGTGATTGGATGCAAAGTTCGTTCTGCTTCATGAAAACCTCCTTTGTGAACTTTGCCACCTCTCTGCATTACGAAGGTTAAGATTCAGATTTTTTCTGGATTTCTAAATACCTGAAATTTCATAGGCAACACTTTTCTGCTGAGGGTGAAAAATGGGTGCCCCACAGCTTTTCTTTCTCTTGTAATTATTGGCTTTGTACAACTTGGAACCAGACTAAATAATACCTAGACAACTAAAACATTAACTCCTTTCTTAGCTGGGTGAAGAGAAAGAAAATTCTTTAGCAGAAGTTCAGCCTTTTGTTCTATTAAATTTTGGTTTTAATTCCAGGATAGACGCTGAAATCAGAGAGGTGGATCAGGATGCCATGGAGGTTGGGATGTTTAATACTTGAGGTTTGGTTTAGGGTGGAAGCTAAAGGTCTTGTTAAATTTTGTGCTGTGTTACAGTTCTCCCCTACCTATGCCAAATCATTGGCTTCTGATTTTGTACATAGAAGCAAAAGTAGAGTAGGATTATACAAATAATGGAGTGAAAAGAGGAGGAAACACTGGAAATACAGGACTGAAGGGTCTGTTAGTGACTGAGAGCTGCCCTGCAGGGTGGGTAAAGAGTCCTCTCTCAGGATGGGATGCTCTGGCTGCCCAGGTTTTGCACAGAGGGATCTTGGGAGGAGATCTGATTCCATAAAGAACAATTGAAATGAAGCTTTTAGCTTATAACTCTGCTTGTTCCTCACCCCAGCTGCAGAGCCACTGCTGCTTTCTCCCATTATTCCCAAGTTCCTGACAAGTCCATTTTCCCTCAGTCCCTATGGACGTTGGACTCCAGCATCTGCTGAGCTGCAGAGCTCTGTTCCTGCTCGTTCTTTTTGTGATGCTCTGCTCCATGGAGCTGAGGGTGGGAAACGGAGATGTTTCCTGAGCCTTCTGCAGGATTTTTTCCCTCCTTCCCTCCCTTGTGCAGTCAGTTCAGAGCAGGCTCAGGAATATTCTTGTTCATTTGCACTCTGAAGGTGAGAGCAGACTTTGCTTTATGCTTTTATCACATGTTGCAAATGCCTCTGAGATGTTTCTTTCTTTGTTATCTCCGAATTCTGTGCTGTATTGATTTTTGGGTTTTCTCTAAGGGGCTGAAAATTTCAGCAGTAACCCTGAAACCAGCTGAAATAATTGATTATCTGTTTTTACCTCCTCTTCAGTTATTTACCTCGTGCCCTTCGATGGAGAAAGGCTGTCCTATTTCTCGATGATTTACTGTAAAGCAGATCTTTGCTGAGCTTTAATATCAATTTATATAACCTTGATCCAGGGGTTATTTTTTGAGAGCCACAGGTTTATCTAATATGTCATGGAAGAAGTTGTTCTAGAAATATTTTTTTTTATAGCTTATTCTTATTGAACAGATGGGTAATGTGAAAAGAAACACATTTTCCATAAGCTCAGATTGCAATTGCAAATACTTAAATTATCTCCAAGAGTAATTAGATGCCTAATGGACTCTATAACCAATTTAGATATCTTAAAATACATTTTATCATGAACAGATATTTTCATATACGGGTGGTTTTTTTTTTCTTGTGTGGATATTAATGGTAACAGCATTTTTATCTGTGTTTTGTCTTTGCCTTTGTGGCAAGAAATATACTGGTCATTAATACTTTAAACCAGAGAGTATCAGTCAGAACACCACATGTGTTTTTGTTCTAGGATGAGCATTCTGAGATAAATTTACTGAGCTTTCCACACTCCTTTGTGCCATTTGTTTTCTCTGAGAATGTCACTGTATAGGTGGGGTGTCTCTGGGCAGAGTCTCTTTCTAATTAAGCAGAAAAATGTGAGATGCTGCCCCCAGGTTTCAGGATAATTTACTTTACTAGGAAATCTCCGGATCCTTCTTTCTCTTAGGGCGCATTCCAGGATATAAAAATGATTCATGTGTCTTGGAAGTACAGCTTTGGGAAGTTTGTCAAGTTATCTTGAGTAGCTCAAGAGTGGGGTGAAATCGCCCTTTTCATTAGTTTAAAAAAATATTAATATTTTATCTGCCTTTGTACAACTCATTTGTCGTCTTCAAAAGATCATCAGAGGCGAGCTGTGCTTTGAGAGAGTGCAAATCAGACTCCTCACTCCTGCTCTGCATTCCAGGGTTTGGGATGCAGAAGGGAACTGGAATCCAGAAGCAAATCGGCGACTGCAATAACAAATTAGCGCAGAAGATTTAATCGGAGCCACATAATAGGGAAAGATGTTTGGGGAGAAGGAAGGCTGAGCTCAGAGATCTTGGCACAGGCCTGGTGCAGTGGAACCGTGTGATGGGGGTGGGGAGAGGGGAGGCTCTGAAAGTGAAGAACAGCATATAAATTAAGCCAAATAAATTAAGTGATTCAAGCATTAATCTAGCCAACCCTCCGAGTTCATTCAGAGAGGCAAAACATCTATCATTGCTTCTCTGGAGATTGTAGCATTGTTGAGAATTCAGTTTAGCCAGGACATTTAGACCAACCCTTGCATTCAAAAAAATTTCTTAATTTTCTCATTGTCTGAAACTGATTGTATCTTTTTTGCCTTTCAGTAAGTTTCACTTAGTTGCAATTACTTTGGCTTCAAAAATCTCGAAATCGAATGAATTAATGAAAATGGAAAATCAGAACTCTTTCCTAATTAAGAACTGAGCTTTTCAAGGAATATGAAAGGATTTAATTTAGAGAGAAATGTTTGGAGAGCATGAAATGTGGCTTGAAGGAGATACATGTGCATTCAATAGAACTCACTGAGCCCAGCCAGATTTGTATTGACGGGAAACAAAAAGCATCTGAAATCCTCTTTCAGTGATAGGATAATTTATGGGCTTTCTTGAAGCACTCTGAGTTGACTTTCAGTTCAGGGAAATGGGTGGCCACCTCTGTTTGTGTCTCAGTGGACACAATTCCTACTGAATTCCTCATCATTTCTCTCTGTGGCAGTTTGCTGAACCTTCAGAATGGGATTTGGGGTTTGATTTTCCATGGCTTTGTAACCCTACCAGATGTGGGTGGGGGGAAACCTCTGTCCTGGCACTGCTGCAGGTGACACTGAGGGGTGTAAAGGAGTGCCTCAGGTAATGACTGTGGCAGTTCAGAATGGATTTTATCTTGTATTATTCCTGAAATTCCCATTCTGTTCTGCTTGTGTCACAATCCCTGTGTGACGCCCGGGGCTCATCTGCTTGTGCCCTCCCCAGGGCAGCTCCCACTGAGAGGAACATGAGCAGGTAGGACCTGGAGGATAGGCCATTTCTTATCCTTGGAAACTTAGTTATAACTTTAATTATCATCATAATTCTCCTCCCCCACAGTGCACAGCACGTCCTGGGCTCCCCACAGGTGCTGGCTGCAATAATTCCGTGTGTGGAAGGGGAGATGTTTCCAAGGAGGGTCAGGTTGGCTGCTCAGCTCCAGTTCTGTTATGAAACAGTGGATGTGTGGGTGGGAAAATGCAGAGCTATTAGCTGGGAATACCCTCAGGAAGCATGCTGGGACAAAGGGAGTAAGGTGCAGAAAATATAATTACACTGGGTAATGAGCTGATGAAGCCTTTGACATGGTCCATGCTTGACCTTGGCTTTTTGAGCATGTGGGGTGAATATGATGTTGTAATCAAACTTCTGTTTAAAGGACGTCACAGCCCCCAGTGTCCTGACAAAGAGGAAGAAATTTACTTTTCCAGATAGGAACAACCCAAAGGGGTTCCACTAAATTTGCACCACACAGCCCTCAAAGAAGTCCACGTATATTTCCAATTGGCAAATATCAACAGCTGCTCACTCCCCTTGTAATTACCCAAATTGCAAAGGACCGTCTGCAGCGAGCTCTGTTCCATAACTAAGGCAAGCCCAGCCCCAGTGCAATTGCTTCCTGCCTGCCAGCACTATTAAATTGTGCTTTGTGACAATTTTCTCCAGCCCAGGCATGTTTGTTTTCTTTGCACAGCCTTGCACCAAGCATTGTTTAAGCAGCACATAATGGATTCCAACCAAGAGGTGCTTTCTGCTCCCATCTGTTTGATAGCACAGGGAACAGTTGTGATTCATACGTGCAGTGTAAATACTGGGTAATGACTGTGGCTTTACTTGGAGCCAATTCCAGGTTGTTTCATTCCTGGGCCAGCTTCTGGGCTGGTTTTGAGGCAGGGAAAAAAACCATGTCTGATCCTGGGCTTGAAATTTTCAGGTGTTTAATCTCTCTCTGGCAGACTGAGCCATCTTGGTGCAGAGGTGACAGTAAGAGCTGCCATCAGCTTCTCAAATCTTTAAGGCTGTGTGGCATCCAGTTGCTTTTTCTGAATATAAAGCCACTCAGACATTGCCCCAGAAACTTATTAACAGGGTATTTCCACTTTAAGTTTTTGGGGAAACATCCCTGGAAGTGTCCAAGGCCAGGCTGGACAGGGCTTGGAGCAGCCTGGGATAGTGGAAGGTGTCCCTGCCCGTGGCAGGGATCAGCAGGATGAGCTTTAAAATCCTTTTCCACCCAACCCAAGCTGTGATTCTGTGAACACAATAAAGAAAAGAAATATAAGGAAGATTCAATTTTTTAATCAGACTGTTCATCAAGTTTTGGGGTTTGTTTTTGGTTTTGTTTGGGGCGGCGGGGGGGATTGGTTTGGGGTTTTTTTTCCCTGCTATTAAAAAGATTTTTATATTTCCAGATCTTTCAAAAACTGAAATCTGTATTGATGCAACCAGTCAAGCTCCTGGCCACCCCCTCAGGGTGTCAGAGGACAGGCAGGGTCCGGCCTTTCCGGGCAGTTTAGGGGATGGGATGGGATAGCAAACACACCCTTCCATCAGGCTGGGATTCAACAGCTCTGCTGCTCTTGACCTGCTTCCAAGCTGAGATCCTGCTGCTGGTCCTGCTGGGCTGGGTGGGAAGTCCTGCACTCCATGGAGTCACATCAGTACCTGGATGAGCAAATCTGGGGATCTTGGGTAGGTTTGTGGCAATGGCCCTTGACAGAGGCAGCGTGTTTGGGCTACGCCGCAGTACACGAGGGCTGGCTAAAAGCACACGTATTTTATTATTATTTTCATTGCTTGTTCTTACTACAAAATCCAGTTCACACTTCGGTGCAGTCATTTCCATTCAGTCAAAACCACATGCTGTTGCATTTTCCTTTCTTCCCTTTTTTTTTTTTTTTTTTGTGGCTTGTGAATCCAAAGCATCCCCCTCCCCCAGATGAGGAGCAGACTCCTCACAGGTCACCAGGCACTCAGGGAAGGGCAATAAATACACACCAAAGGCTGCTTTGGGCTGCAGGGCACCCACCCTGCTGCAAAGGTTCAGGCAAGGCTCCCATGCCTCCCCTGGCTGCTTTGTGTTCCAGCTCTCATCCCTCTCCCAACCCACATCCTGAGCTGGAGCATCTTGGAGCTCGCTCCCCATCGGCTCTTTCAAAGTGTTGGCAGCACCATTCTCCTTTTCATAATTCACCCCTGTTTGTTTCCTCTGAGCTCGTTTTTGAAAGTCTTTCAAAGATTTATTTTTTTTGTTGCAAGGTTTGCCCTGAAAAGGGAATACTGGTTGTGACCTGTTTTCAGCCAATATAGTTCGGAGGATAATTGGAGAGCTGCTGTAAAAACCAAGGCTGCCCTATTTGCACTGCTTAGATTTAATTAAAAAGAAAGAGTTTATTTTACTTTTGTTTTTTAAAGTATAAAGCTGAATTTTTTTCTGCTAATCCTTTTTTAGATGGTTAAATGCACCTAAATATATCTTAGTGTAACCTCATTGCTTGATAATGAAAATACGGCGTAAAGGTTGAATTCAGGTTTTATCCCTGACTTTTTATTGATACTGAATAAATTCACAACATAACTCAGCCTGACAAGGTGCAGATTTCTTTCAAACATCAAACCAGTTATTTTGGATCTGCTCCTGAAATATTTGCTGCTCAGTGTTAGGACATTTTGAACATGTTTTAGCCCGGTTATCCTTTGATTTTTAAAAAAATGTAAATCAGGAGTAGCTCACAGAAAGGATGTAGCTAAGTTGCAAGCATGTTTTCCCTTTCCAGGAGCAGTCATTAGCTTTGTATTCCTGCATGGAAAGCAGAAAATGGGGAGCTGGAGCTGTGTAATTTTATTGATTTTGGGTCTGGCACAATGAACTTCTTGGTTTCCTCTCTCTCAAGCGTTGTTTGCTTGGATTTTTAACTCTGGAGAGGGATCCTGGGACACCAATAGTGAGCAAGGAGCTGGGAATTTAAAGAGAGAGACAGAGATTCACAGGGCCTTCAGCAAACAACCTGATGGGCAGAGGATGTCTCTTGGTTAGACAGGATGCCACTGGCACTGCTGTACAGGCAGCACACAGAAATAATGAGATTTTTCATTTTAGTTGCAAGTGGTTTTAGCTTATGAACAGAAGTTTCCCCAAATAGGGTCATTCCCAAATGCTCCTATTTTATTTGCATCCCATGAGCTCCATGGTGGGGTTTTCTGTCAGCTGGTGGAAGGTTTTCCTGCTCGTTGCAGGGAGTTGGACTGGATCATCTTGAAAGGTTCCTTCCAACTGAAACCATTCCATGATTCCTGTCAGGAGGCTGGGGAAGGAGCAGGAAAGTTGCTTTAGGGCTTCACCTGCCATGGGTTCTGCCATGTCATGTGAGGCAGAAGGTTTTAAAAAATACATAAATTATATACATATAAATACATATATACATATATGTGTGTGTATATATATATACACATATATATACATTTTATATATATATATATAAAATTTCCATAGATTTATAATATGGCATTTTGGGAAGCAGGAAAAGGAGACGGTGGAAAAGCCTGACTATCTCCAAGCAGCAGTTGCAATTTGCTATAGGAGTTAAGAAAAAGAGGACAAAAAAAAATTAGCTATTGTGTCTTCTAGATAGAGGAATCTTGCATCTCTCTGTGCAGTCAGCAAGAAAGCAAAAATCTGATNAGTTTTTCCTGCTCGTTGCAGGGAGTTGGACTGGATCATCTTGAAAGGTTCCTTCCAACTGAAACCATTCCATGATTCCTGTCAGGAGGCTGGGGAAGGAGCAGGAAAGTTGCTTTAGGGCTTCACCTGCCATGGGTTCTGCCATGTCATGTGAGGCAGAAGGTTTTAAAAAATACATAAATTATATACATATAAATACATATATACATATATGTGTGTGTATATATATATACACATATATATACATTTTATATATATATATATAAAATTTCCATAGATTTATAATATGGCATTTTGGGAAGCAGGAAAAGGAGACGGTGGAAAAGCCTGACTATCTCCAAGCAGCAGTTGCAATTTGCTATAGGAGTTAAGAAAAAGAGGACAAAAAAAAATTAGCTATTGTGTCTTCTAGATAGAGGAATCTTGCATCTCTCTGTGCAGTCAGCAAGAAAGCAAAAATCTGATCATTCTGCTTGCAAATAATCACTTTAAAATAAACTTGGGGACAAACTTGGAAGTTCTTTGGTTTCCTACATTATTGGACTGGCTCAGCCAATTTGTTAAGGGCTTGGAAGTCTTTGCTAGCCCATTAAAGAAAATAATAATAATAAAAAAAAGTGCAAAAGGCTCTGTTCTCTTAGTTGGTGCTCATTATAAGCAGCCACAGGGATACATCCTTCTCATCTGAGAGCAGGCAAAGCACAGCTGAATTTGCTGCCTCCAGGAACCTGCAAAACCATAAGAATTAAATGTTTATGCTTTTCATGTCCTGCACATGAAATATCGCTTGGTCTTGGAGGTGTTTGCAGAAAATGTTGCACTTTGTGTTCACTTCTAAACTGAAGCCAAAAGAAAACAAGGAAATATTTATAGATTTAAAAGCATGGCATACAATTTACAGCATTTGTTGCAGGTTGTAATTGTCTTAAATGTATATATTTTGTACGCAGCTTGAATTTGTTGGCTTGAGTTCCAGTTTCCATGGTAAGATTCCCTGAGTGACTTTATTTCTTATAGATTTTTCAGCTTCTCCCTTTTTGTGTTTTATAGATAGTAGAGGAATAATATCAGCCCAAAGATCTGATACTGTAAATACACCTTTTAGCACTAATGCAGAACGTCAGTGTGTGATGAATGAGGGAAATAAAAGATATTTTCATGCAGATAGCAAAAAATGGCATGGAATTTATCCCTACTGGAAATAATGGACTCTTTCCCCAGCCATGCAGTTTCTAATTCGTGGTGTTAACTCTCCTGATACAAGAAAAGACCTGTGTATGTGTGTGGAATGTGACTACCTGAAAAATCCTCAAAGGTCCTTAATTTCCAGAGCCGTGCTTAGGAGAGAACAAACTCACCACCCTTATTTTTTGTGCTGGAGCTTCTGGTTTTAAGAGCACAGAGGAGAAAGTGAACAGGATTATGGAATCACAGGAAGGTTTGGGTTGGAAGGGGCCTTAAAAGTCATTTAGTACAACCCCCTTGCCCTGGCAGGGACACCTCCCACTGTCCCAGGCTGCTCCCAGCCCCAATGTCCAACCTGACCTTGGGCACTGCCAGGGATCCAGGGGCAGCCACAGCTGCTCTGGGCACCCTGTGCCAGCCCTGCCCACCCTCACAGGGAACAATTCCTGCCCAAAATCCCATCCAGCCCTGTCTTCTGTCAGTGAGAAGCCATTCCCTGTGTCCTGTCCCTCCATCCCTTGTCCCCAGTCCCTCTCCAGCTCTCCTGGAGCCCCTTTAGGCTCTGGAAGGGGCTCTGAGCTCTCCCTGGAGCTTCTCCTCTCCAGGTGAGCATCCCCAGCTCTCCCAGCCTGTCCCAGAGCAGAGGGGCTCCATCTCCCTCATCACCTTTGTGGCCTCCTCTGGACTTTCTCCAACAGCTCCATGTCCATGTCCTGCCCCAGAGCCGGACACGCTGCTCCAGGTGGGATCTGTCCAAAGTGGGCCTTACTCTGACAGCAAACAGCAGTGGTTTTTAGCACAGTTTAAGACTGTGGGTGAAAAAAAAGCTCCCTAATGACCCCCCCTTGGTGGAATCCTTTGTCAAGTCAGTGAACCTGGTTTGGCTTGATGTGGTTTCTCTGTCTTCAAACTGAAGGCCAGGCTGCTCATTATGAAACGTGACACTCTCTGAGGGGAGGGTTTTTATTTAGCTCCCTGTGGAACATCAGGAGCCACACTGCATACAACTAATCACAGGCCATAATTCTCCTCATAATTATTGGGGAAAATTTCCTTTCTATCTTACCAGTTTTTACCCATTTCAGCACTGCATGAGCCTGGGTCGCCTTGGCCACAGGCAAAGCTGAGCCTGTGGCAGGGCTGGCTTTAGCAAAGTTAATTCCAGCTCTGGAGGGCCTGGAAACCACTTTGCTGGATTAAACAAACCTGCCTATTTCAGTCTGATATAATTTAAAACTTTGAAACCACAGCAGCAAAATGACCCTGTTTGGTTCAATTGTGCTGGTCTCTGTCCTCAAACAGTGGATTTAGACACTGGATACAGCTGAAAATGCATTTCTGTTTCCAAACAAATTAATGCTGCTGGTTTGAGTTCATTTTCACTCTTCTCCTTATCTGTAGATATTTCCCTTTATTTCTATGATGTAATTGCTAGAATTTATTTAATGTTGTGTGGGCTGATCTAATTCGTGTCACTCAATCCAATAAAATCTTTTATTTTTATAGGGAGGGAGCTGCAAAGACAGATGTGTTAGGACTCTCCATTCCATCAGTTTTCTGTTGTTCAAATGTAATAAGAAATGACTTGGAGTTTTCTCTCCCTGTCCCAGTAGGGAAAAGCTCACAGCCCTGCAGTGGGATCACAGCCCAAAGGAGAGGGGGATCCAGCAATAATTAAGATTTTGCTCAGTGACAACTCCTTTGCATTCAGATTTCAGAATGGGCATCCCACCAAGGTGAACAAATCTTCTCCAAATGTATCTTCTCCACAAGTCTTTCAGGAATAAAAATGGGTTATTTTGAGGCAAGTTATCATTATTATTAGACAGCATTCCCAACACCATCCCCACGTTCACAGGGGAAGCCCTTAATTCCTAAACTATCCTTCCTTTTCTCTTTCTCAGTGAGGATCAATGTGATTTTGAAAAGGAAAAAATAAAAGTAGTACTTAAAAAACATGTACTAGTTAAAGCAGTTTTACTGCAGAACTTTTCTGACTCAGAAATAGGCTGCTGTCCCTTCATCTTCTAGTTAATCAAGTACTGATTTATTAATTTTTTAAATCTGCTTTATCAGTGAGAATTCTTACTTGACCTTGACTTAATGTTTCACTCATTTCCTTCAGAATATTGAGTTTTACTAACATCAATTTGAACCAAAGCCCCTCAGCTCCAAGCAAAGAAGAAGCAAATTAAGGGGGGAAGTGCTTTCTGTTTTCTTTGATACAATTTGATGCAGATTTTGGACTTCAATCCTCTAAATAAGAGGGGAAAGTTATGGAGATTCCTAATTCAATCATCTTGAAGTTTGGCCTCTTAGGATATCAGGGAAAAGCTTTTGTGCACTGATGAAATCTTCTCTTATGCCACCAAAAAAAAAAAAAAAAAAAAATTACCAACTAGGAAAACAGCAAACTGCAGTTTTAGGAGAGAAGCAGAAAACTTGAGTCTGTGGAGAAAAGAAAGTAGAACCATAAAAAATTATTCATTATGGTTTGAATAATGCCACTCTCATGCTTCCACAGTTGAGAATTTTAAAGGGATCAATGTGGGAATAAGTTGTGGCACCAGAATAGAAATTATTTTTGTGGTTCTTAAGGAAGACTTGCAACAAGTGGCTCTTTCTTAAATGTTCTGAGCAGGAGGCTCTGTACCCCCACAAGGTGCTTTTATGATTATTCTCAGTGGAAAATATAAAGCAGTGCTGTAATATCTGTATTTATAATCATTCCCATTTCACCCTGTGACTCAGTTTTGAAAATATTGATTGTAAAGGGAGGGTATCACAGTGTTCCAGGGGATTTTAAATGAACTTTTAAGGGTTTGTGGCAGAAATGTGCAAGAAGTTTAGGGAAGACTCCACAGCCACTACAAGAAAAACCCCAAAAAAACCCTAACAAACAAAATATCTGAATTAATTTCACAGGAGTATGGATTAAAAAAAGAGGAGGAAGAACCAAAATGCAAACCTCAAATGCCCTTTCTGAAAGACTTCTTTTTCTTTACCATTAGAAATTTATAATTTCAAGTGTTTCTGTTTGTAGTCACCCTAACACCTGTGCACTGGGTAATTTTTGCTGTATTTGTGCTTATGAATTCCAGTCAGACTAAGAAAAAATATAGCCTCATCTCCTTGCAGATGGAAAAGAAGGAAATGAGCCATTTGTTTGAAAGAAAAATTGATGGTGAAGCAAGATTCTGAACCTGGGTCTTGTTCAAAGCAATGCAGCATCCATAACTGGGGCCATTATTGTGCTCCATGAGAAGAAGTTTCAGCTTTAGGAATTCTCTTAGAGATGATTTTGTCTTGTAACAGCCCGTTCTATTCTGCAGCTGCTTTTTTAACTTTGCAACTTTACCAACATCCATTGACTGTCAAATAAGTACCACTGTGAACTCATGAATAAACATAGTTGTCATTTCCATATTAAGAGGGCCTTCAGCTGAAGAGAATCCATTTGTGCCACTGCAATATCTTAATTATTTACTGTGTTATATTGTAATTAATTGTGGTTTACTCTCTCAAAACTCCATATTCTATAGATCTCACGGGTTTTGGAAGCAATGCACTAATATTAAAGTCATAATCAACACTGCTTCTAAATATTCATGCCAATAAATGACTCCCATGTGTTTGCTGAGTGCCAAGGATAGTCTGAAGCATTTATTTAGCATTCTAGTGGGATCTGGTTTCTGCAGAGTTCACAGAGATGCAGAATTTCAATGCTGTTGCTGGGAAAGCACGTTTGGATTCGCACGAGCAGGACACTTTGGATAAAGCAATGGTATCTCGTTCCCAGCCTGGGCTCAATAAAGCCTGAGAGCACTGGGGAGCTCTCAGCTATTTCTCATTTTGAACCATTTTGTTTAGTCTATGACAGCCTCCCAATAATTTCACTTTTTAATAAACATCTCTAATTTTTCAAACCATTTGGAAATCACTGCATTCCGAGGGCGGGGATGCCCTGTCTGTCACAGAGGCTCCACCAGGGCTCAGCTGTAGCAATCACAAATTCAGACACACTTCTCAACAAATCAATTAAACATTAGAACCCTGAAATGATTCTTGCTGCAATTGGCTGACACGAATCTCCAGAAAAGCATCTTGAGTGTACAGGGGAAACAGCTGATTTATGGAGCTACTGTTGGAATTTCAAACAAGGAAATGCTGTCGCGCAATCCAGTGAGTTTGTTTAATGAAATGTAAGTTAAATGTAAACAGTTTTAAAATATATGTGAGCTGAGTCTTTTGAATCAAGAGCAGCCAGCATATTGCAAACTGTGCTCTCTCCTTGGAAGTGCACTTTCCAGAGCCTGTGTAGGTGCACTGCCCCTTCCTGCAAGTTTTTAGGCCTCCACTGCTCCAGATCCTCTCTCACAGCTCACCCAAAAATTTATTGGGTTTACCTTTGGATGCTTGAGATGAAAAAGAACTTGGTTTTTATAATCAGGGGAAAGGCAGAATGGAGACTGCACGCAGTCATGATGGTGCTTGAAAATTCAACCCAGATGTCCTGATCCATGCTGGAGTGCAACTGGGATTTCTGTGGGCTCTGTTGCTAATGTCTTGTTTAGAAAGTTCTCTTAAATACTTGTATATGCATAAATACTTTGTCTGTTGTTGTCACAGAGATACTTGATAATACTGTTGACCATATTTTTATTGATATTTCACATTTTTTGCACTTGACAAGCCTTACACAGCCCTTTCAACTCAGGATGTTCTATGACCTTAATTGCTGCAACACCACCGCTTTTTTCTTTTAAGATGAAACTTAAATGTGCCTTATGAAAAAGCTTGAAATGCATCTTAAAAATTTGAACTACATCTTAGATATTAGGAAGGAATTGTTCCCTGTGAGGGTGGGCAGACCCTGGCACAGGGTGCCCAGAGAAGCTGTGACTGCCCCTGGATCCCTGGCAGTGCCCAAGGCCAGGGATGGACATTGGGGCTTGGAGCAGCCTGGGACAGTGGGAGGTGTCCCTGCCCATAGGAAACTAAATGGTTCTTAAGACCCCTTCCAAGCCAAACCTTTCTTTAATTCTATGATGTGTCCATTTCCCTGGCAGAGCCGGGTGCAGGATGATGGGCTCTGGGTTTGGGCTCAGCCAACTCTGTTTTCCTTTTTCAGAACCACCCAGCAGTGCTGCAGTTTGTAATTCAAGCTGAAAATAAACATCTGGTCATTGATCTGGAGAGGAATGAGTAAGTACCCTGCTGCATGGTCACTTTGTACTCTTGGAGGAGGGTTATAATTTTAAAATTGATGGTTTAAAATTACCCTGGGGCCAGTTTTGCTACTGGTCTCCTATAAAGAGTCCCCTAAGAAGAGAGGTTTGTTCCAGTTTGGATTATGGGTATTTGTGCATTGCTGATAGAGCAAGAATCTCTCTGGTTGTGTGCATTTATGTGGGGCTGAAAATGGACATGTTGCCTCTCAGGGTTTTCCTGTGTATTCCTTTTGGATTTGTCCTCCTTTCCTGTGGTAAGGCCTTTTTTTTATAGTAGTCTGGAATATCCTACAGTCTCTGGAATTTTTTGGGGAGGACTCATCCCTCCTAATGCTGTCTGCACCCATGATCTGCTCCGTGCAGTGCCCATCAGGGGTGATGAGTCAAGACTTCAGGATTAACCCCTGCTGGAATGTTAAATGGAGCTCTCTGGGTTTGCTGGCTAGGGGCTGATGATGGGATGGCTGTGCTCTTCATGTGGCCCAGGACCAGCGTGGGCTTGAGCCTGTGTTTGTGTGCATCTTTTTCCATCTGCTCTTGGCAAATCCTGCTCATGTCCATGAGGTTTCAGAGAGAGATCAGGGACTGCTATAGATGTAGTCCCATGGGCAGAGTTGTTAAAGGGATACAAAACCATACAGGAATGAAATCACTGCTCTGGAAGTCCATGACAAATGGAAAAAGTCATCAAAGTCTTTGTCTACCCCACAAGTGTTCTGTTTTCATCTAAGAGAATCTCAAGGATATATGGTGGGAATCCAGCCCGGGATAACTGAGTGCTGTCTGTCAAAGGCAAACCAAATATCACTCTCAGCCTAGGGAAAGCTTTTTATAACAGTTCCCAAGGATCTGGGAGTTCTGTAGGTTCCCCTGCTGGGGAGTCAAAGGCACAAAGGTATTTTTTTCAGCTGAGTAGAGACAGCGTGGACGTGAGCAGTGCAGTTTGATGTGTTAGGAGGAAGGAATGTGCCTGTGAAAGCAGCAAATGTCCAGGGGAGGCCAGGGACATCCTGCCTCAGGCTGGGGATGGACAACATCAATGGAAAACCACGGGGCACCTCTTTAGTCCTCTGGAGTAAAACAACCCAAGATGCTTTTTATTCCCAGTCATTTGGATGAACCCTAACGTTACCCAGCTGTGATGAATTCCAGTTCACTTTATTATTTGACATCAAGCCCAAATCTTGAGCTTCCTTTATATTATTTTTAATGCCCCTTAGCTGTTGAGAACCTGTCCTTGAAGGGTCTGTAGATCCCCCATGCTCAGGTTGCCGTGTTCCAGTAACTAGAGGAGAATTTAATTCCTTTAGTAAACAGGGATTTTCACTTTATATTCTCTTAATCTTTGTCGAAGGGTGTGCCTTCCTGCAGGAATGGGAAGTATGCAGCAATTGAGGAAACTATTTACATTCCATGTCGGCGATTAAAAGAACATAAAAACATAAAAACCCCTGTAAAACTGCTAATACAGGCTTTGCTGAACACACCAAACGCTCTTGTACCTGTAATAAAGTCAGATTCAGAAGACTGTAAGGTGCAATCTCCACCACTTTTAGCAGCAGGACAGGAAAGTGCAATGAATTACCTCTACAGGCATCTGTCTGACTGTGTGGATTTGGAGATGTGGAGATCTGCTCCTTAAGAAATACATTTATCAGTGATTATTTTTTCAGTTGGAGTAAACTGGGATTATTTTTTTAGTTTGGTGGGGTGTCCAGCTGAAGATTTGCATTCTGGAAGAGCTGTGTGTGGTGCTGACAAGGTCCCTCATCCTCAGTAAACTGGGATTATTTTTTTAGTTTGGTGGGGTGTCCAGCTGAAGATTTGCATTCTGGAAGAGCTGTGTGTGGTGCTGACAAGGTTCCTCATCCCAGCAGGAGCTTTGAGGCAGTTTTGTGGAATGGGACAATCAGCCTTGCCTGGATCTGGCATTTGTACCACACAAGGCAGTTCACAGATCCCAGACTGCAGGAAAAAACTGGTCATGGTCTTGCAAAATCATTTTGCTCTTTCCTTCAGAATTTCCAACTTTAATTTTCCTAAGAGATTATGGTGTGAGTGTTGCAAGCCTTAAAGATCTTTCTCAGCCTGTGCATGTGTAGTAGGTGAGGTTTTGTTTCTGTAAATCACACCAGGCACTGGTCTGCAGACTGGGCTATGCCTCCCAGGGATGACAATCCCAAGCTCTTTGTGCTTGTCTGTGGGAGTTGTGGTTGTGTTTCTTCTGCCTGTAGTGCTGCTGTTGGGTTTGCTGTCACTGGCACAGGAGGTGAGGGGGCAGGAGCATCCTGCTGCTTCCAGGGGCTCTGCAGGGGCATGGAGTGGGAAATAATGCCCAGGAGAGCAATGAGAGCCTGCATTTCTGCAGAGCAAACATCTGATGGCAGCAGGCACCTCTGGGTTCTGGACTTCAGAGGTGGGAAAAGCTCATCAAAAACTTGGGGAAGGGAGCAGTGCTTTCCCATCCCTGCTTCCTGGGAGTCTCCAAGGATGCAGATGAGCCCCTGCTCCCTCTTTCTGATACTGGTGTGGAACATGGAGCTCAAATACCTTGCAATCATTGAGCCATCACTCCCTGCTGCAGGTAGGAGTGGAGAGAGAAGCACAAACAGCTTGTCTGCAGTAAAAAGTGGCAGCACACGAAGCTCTGAGATGGGTGCTGTTATCTTTCTGTGGTTTCATGTAAAGCATTGGAGAATGGTGGGGGTGGAGATGCATGGGACCCCCTAAATTACATAATTTCTACATTGGATCATGCAAAAAAAAACCTGGATGTGATTTTTCCATGGTTAGGAGGAACAGCTGCTTCGAGTAGTCTTGACATTAAACTCCATTTATTGAAAACCTTAGAGATTTTCCAAACCTTGAGTTATATTTCAAAACATGGTTCAGATGCATTAGGCAACCCCAAGTGGGGAGCAAGGTGTGAAACCATCTGTTATCTGTGGAAATATTGAATGTCAGTTCGGTGTTTTCTGATATTTGAACTCATCAAAATGTGTTCATACGTCCTGGGCAAGATGTTCTGAGTGATTTCTGGAAGAGTTATTGGTACCTGACTTTGCAGCCTAGGGCTTGAAATCTCGATGGCTTGCAGCTGTTGAGATTACTTTTGTGGCTATTCATTAAATACTTTGGTGATGAATTTCCAGGCACTGCCCATTTGTAATTGCAACCCCCAAATTATTTGTGGTGGATTCGATTTGTCACGGGCAGAAAACCCTGCGAGCGAGCTCACGTTGCAAAGTACATTCCTTACCATGATTTAGCTGCAAAAGATGATTGCACTCTTGAGAACCTTCAGCTCTGTAGTACCTTAAATGTTTTAGAAACACTTGTCCTATGGAGAGATTTCCAGAATCAGCAAAGCATCCATCAGCTGCAAAATAAACCACTTTTTTTGGAGCAGCTGACTGGGCTGGGGTGCATTACATCAGTAATACTGATGCTGTGCTGGTGTGCAAGGGTCAGTAATGTATGCACTTAGAAATCCCTTGGAAGTTGATTGCAGCATGTGGGTCTTCGAGGGAAGCAGTTCATGGCTGTGTCAGTGAAACAGAGCCCCTGTAGGATTAAATCTGAGCTGGAGAGTGGAACAGTCTGTGGCTACTGGCTGTTTGTGTGTGACTGGAAACGTTTTGCACTCTGTCAGGGCCAGGTCTGTGCACAGCAGAGCTCTTAAGTGTTCTTTTAACTTTAAACATGTGAGCCATCCAGGTAAAGTCAGCGGAATTACTGATTTTCAAAATTCATTTCATGCTTACATGATCTGCTGACAAAGGTCATAATTATGAATGTCAGGGAAATGTAACCCTGAGCAGATGCTGAGGAACTTTCCCACTGCTGACTCCAGTGTCTGCCTGAGGCTGGGGATATCACAGAAGGATGAAAAACTGAGATAAGTTGAGGGCATATGAGGGTGGGTATATGGAGGGGAGACTCCTTTGCCCCTGAGGACATCAGGAACATCCCAGGTGTGTCCTGGAGAGTTTCCTTCTGCCAGGGTTTCATTGTCCAGCTTTGCAGAGGGAGCAGTGAGGGTGACATCAGTGTGGTTGTGGCTGGTGGGCCACTGGCAATGTCCATTGGGACATGGAAATGGAAAGAAAAAAGTTGGCGTATTTTAGAGGAGCTGAGTTCACTCTTCATTTCCTCATCATTTTATGCTCCTTTTTGTCAGGTTTATAGCCCAGCCTTAACAAAGCAATATAAAAAAGGCAATATATGAGGTTACATTGCTGCTTTTTATTCCCTCTGTAAAAATTCTTCAATTTTATCAGGACACAAAATCCACCTCAGACCACGGTATAAGTCTCTATCCTATCCTATAAATCCCTTAAGATCCCAGAGATCTCCAGAGGTTTAGGTCATCTCTGATTGTTCCCCTTGCACCTTTTCCACTTCTTCATGGAGACACAGTCCCCAGGATGGGTTGGGATGTGATGGCCCAGTGTTGGAGGTCACTCTGAAAGCTTTTCCCCAGGATTGAGGAGGCTCTAGCAGAATTCCCTGGGCTGGCAATCAGGCAGGAGCCATCTTCATGCACAGTGCTGATGTGACCAGTTCCAGTGAGGCTTCAGAGTTCAGCAATATTTTGTTTTCTCTTCTGGTTAAAAGAAAAGAAGTCTTTCTCTCCACTTTTCTGCCTGACCTCCCTGAATGGGAACACTGATTGGTGTGCAAGTGACGTTGGAGCTGGATTAATTTATGAGGGAAACAACCCGTTCCCAGTGCCAAAGAAAATAGCTGACAGGATTTGTTAATGAACTGACATGCTTCTATAGAATCAATGGCTTGAAATACAGAGGGAGAAACAAATCTAAACAAACAAACCCCAAACAGAGAGCTGGGACCTGTCAGAATATACTTGCTATTATAATTCTGTGCTGTGTCTTAGCCAAAAAAACTGTGACCTCAGCCTGGTTTATCTGCAAGTGCTGGAGCTGGCAGCTGTACTGCAACATTTCAGCCTGAGCTGACAGTTGGGAATTTCACTATAACTGAACTAAAAAGTTTCACTTTACTGGAAGGAAGAGTCAGCACCAGTCAGATGGTCTAAACCACACTGAAATATGGCAATTCAGCTACCAGAGGTACAGTAAAAATGAGATCAATCTGTGGCTCTAAGGGGACAGGTATTTCCCACAGGTTTGTGGTCTAAAAATGAAATATTTACCATGGGCATTGAGAAACAAAGGTTTGCTCTGTGCTCCTTAGCAATGGTAGTCAAGGTTCTGTGATGAGGGCTGTGGCTGTGCCATTTTGGAGTGAAAGGGTTCAGCCCCATCAGGAGAGAACCTGCTGCTTTCTAGGTCTGTTTTTTATCTTCTTAGAGTCACAGAATCATAGAAAGTCTTGGGTTGAAAGGGACCTTAAAGATCTCCTAGTTCCAGCCCCCACAAACATGAGGAGTTCCCCATAAGGAGTTCCAACTCCTTGCATGAATATCCCAAAAGAAAGGAGCACTGAAAGAAGATATTTATAGGCTGGAAGAGGAAAGGATAAAAAGACTCAGAAATACAAAGTCTGAGACATTTTTGTGGCTGTCATAATGTCTATCAAGCTCAACCTTCTCTTCCCGTGCCCACAAAACAGCAGGATAAGGAGGCTGTGCCAATTCCCTGGAGAGAAGAGAGGGCTGTGTCCTACTCACATCCCAAACCCTGGTTTTGGGGGTACTCTTGGGGTCAGGGGAGTCAGTGCTGCTCTGTCCCTGCAGCCTGGGCACGAGGGAAGGAGTGAGGGATCAACCCCTTTTCTCTGGGAAAACTGAGATGTGGGGAGTTTCACACTTGTGTGTGTCCTGCAGAACTCCAGACCTCGTTCACACAGCAAACAGAATCAGTCTGATGGGTGGGACAGGTGCTGGTTTCTCTGCACCAGTGTTTCCCTGAGTTTCCAGAGTGTCATCAGCTGGCAGCTTTGAACCAAATGAACCCAGGGTTTTTTGCTTTTTCACTCTGTCAGTCAGAGCAATCCCGAGCTGTCACTTCCAACTAAAGATAAAACAATAATAGGCCAATGTTAATGGATTTCATATAGAATTAGCCTGCTTTAGGTTCCACTCTCTGAATACATTGCAGCAGTAGCCTCCAATCGTTTCTGAGCTGTGTTTTAACCTCCCTTTGCAGTGCAGAATGTGAGGCTTTCAGCTCAGCAGAGAGGTCAGGAGCAGAGCTGGCTGTGGGGAAGGAGCAGGAATGTTGTTCCCTCCCTCTGCAGGCAGCTGAGCTCAGCCCCAGCGCCCTGACAACGAGCACACGGACACGTGCAATCCTCCAGGAGGGAAAATTCATAACCAGGGGGGAGACAGGAGATAAAAACCTTCTGGAAGCCTCCTAATCTCCTGCTGATAGCACAGCCCACGTGGCGAGGAGCGCCGCGTGTCCCCGGTCCTTGTGCAGGTTGGCAGGAGAAGGATGGGAGGCTCCAGCTGGAGCCAGGCTTGGCTCACAAACCTCCCGAGGGTTCCTCACGTGGTTTTTCTATCTGCTCCTTGGGCAGGTTTCAGAATCCTTGTGCTTTTGGGTTATTTATTTTTTTTTTTTTAAATTTGTTTCAGACAAGAGCAAGCAGCGTCTCAAAGCAGTGAGGGGGAAACGCTGAGCTCTGCTCTGCAGCCCCGGCACAGCCAGGGGTGTTTGAGTTCCTTCTCACAACCCCTGTAAAGAGACCAGGCCAGACCCAAGGGGATTCTCCTGATTTTCACAAACACTTGTGGATATCTGGCTTCAGAAACACAAGGAGGGCTTAAATAAGTTTTCAAATCACAGCTGAGGGTGGGCAGGGCTGGCACAGGGTGCCCAGAGCAGCTGTGGCTGCCCTGCATCCCTGGAAGTGCCCAAGGCCAGGTTGGATGGAGCAACCTGGGACAGTGGAAGGTGTCCCTGCCCATGGCAAGGGTGGAATGAGAGGATCTTTAGGATCCCTTCCAACACAAACCATTCCATGTTTTTATGGAATTCCATGGCTCATGGAATTGTCCCTTCTCTGAGTTTGCCCCCTGGGATTTTAGCTGGGAGTTGGATGTAGCAGAAGGGAGATGACAGGAGGAGGAGGAGGAGGACCTGGCAATGTGTGTCCATGTCAGAACAAACTCGAAAGAGACATCACAACAGAAAAAAATTCCAAAAAGCAAGATGCAAGATTTAAGATTCTTTTTATCACATTTTTTATTCTAATGCTTGTGATTCATGTCCTCAAGTTTTTCCTGCTTTGTCATAAGTTGTAAAAAAAACCGAACAAACCAACCAAAAGCTGATAATGCTGTCACAGTCATGCTTAAATCCTAGGGTTCGACAGCTTTGCCATGCTGTGGTTGTGGAGTTTAGATCAAAACTGCCCCACATGTTTGTGTTTTGAGGTCCTGGGATATGGTTCTTCTAAGGCTGTATCCCTGGTTGGAAGAACAAATTTGTATCAAAAACTGAGTGTAGGGATTTTTTTAAGGGGCTAAGGAGACACTGGTCATGCTGTTCTCATGAAGAGTTCATACCTCAGTTTCCTCTAAAGATCTCAGTCAGGAACTGAGTGCAGGAACTTCCACAGAAATGTTTATCTAACCTGTCTCTCTTTTACCTTCTTTTTCTTTCTTCCTTCTTTCATTTCTTCTTCTTTATTTTCTCTTTTTCCTCCCTTTTCCGAGCTCCCTTGAGAGAGATTTCCAGGTGTGTATGAATTTCCATAGGCACACCAGGGCAGCCTTCAACATTCCAAGCATTTCTTTCCTGCCAGGGCTGCACGGAAAGCGGCCAACGTGCACAGACCCCTCTCTAAAAACCTTAGGGTCCTCCTCTGCCACAAAATCCATGGGAAGAGGAGGGAAAGCAAGCAGGGGAAGGAATGAATATCTGTGTCCACAGCAGAGTGTGATTCCTGGATATTTCTCCGGGCAGGATCCGATTCAACATCCCTGCTGTAGGCTCCTTTTCCATTTCTCGAGCGCGGCGTGCGTGACTCAGGCTGCAGGCATGTCTGCAGAGCTGCTGCTGCAACAGCTGCAACCCGCTCAGGGGAGCCTTGCCTCTTCAAAAAGTTAAAAAAAAAAATGGTAAGGAAGAGATAGAATAAGAATTAAAAAAAAAAAAAAAAAAGAATCAGAGAAAAAAAGAGAGAAAAAGGCAGGCGAAAGGTATTTGAGGACAAGATTTTTCTGTGTATGGGGCTGAATTCAGAGGAGAAGCAGGCTGGACGCTGAACTTGAGACTCTTTCCAGAAAAGTTTCCAGTTCCTTTCCAAGTGACAGAGCAGTTTCTCGGGGCTCCAAGGATGGCAGAAAGTGCTGCTGGAGGAATCCAAACCCATCCCTGCCTGCGGAGCGTGCGGGTCCGGGAGATGCTCACACCCTGTCCCAGCCAACCCCGCAGGGAAGGAGGGATCCCCGCATCTCTTTCTCTCATTTCCTCCCAGCAGAGCCTCGGGGATGAATTTGTTCACATTTTGAGAGCCTCGGGGATGAATTTGTTCACATTTTGAAGATGAAAAGCAGCGAAGTGTGGCGATATCAGCCAAGAGGGCTGATGCAAAAAGCAGAGTGTGTATGAAGAGTGGGGAGGAAATACATATACGGAAACATAAGCTTGGCAGGAGGGTGCTTTTTTCCCCCCCTTCTTTGATGTCTGGCCTCAGTAATCCAGACAGAGTCCTTCAAGAAATGGGTCCAATTTATTCCTGTGCTTTTATCTTGCTACCTGCTCCTCCTGGCTGTGTGTGGAAGCGTGCCTTTCGTAGGAATAAGGGAATTTGAGAACCCTGCAATGATCCCCCGGAATGGGACTATTCCTGGCAATTTGTGCTTCCCAGTCCTCCGGGGAGGGGAGCAGAGCTTGCCTGTTCCCTCATCTGCCCCAGATATTTGCAGTCTCTCTGTGTTGCTCACTCCAGGAAAAGCACAGTGTCCTCTTCCTATCTGATGCTCTTCTTTTCCCTGAGGGTAACAAGAGTTATGCTCACTTACAGCCCCAGTTAGGGCTCAGTTTCGATGCAGTCTTTCTCATGTTACATATTTTATCTGCCCAGCCTGTTCTGTTACAGATTATGTATTAGAAGGTCATGTTTTATTACATTTTTTTCCTCTAAAGAGAAATAATTAGAAGATGTATCTCCTGTGCTCGGATAATAAAACATGTAAAGTTTTGGCTTCAGAAAAGCTGCGTGTGACATTTAGGAATAAAAAAGCAAGCTCCATCACCAAATTAATCAGGAATGCTTACATACAGTCCACTCTGACTTCAGGGGAAGGGCTTCCCATTCACATCAGAAATGAATTTGATACATTCGAATGTTAGTTTTACTCTGGATATTAGATAAAGAAAAAAAAAATACACAACTGGATGGGAATTAGGAAATGGAAGTAGAGATATTTTCACAACTTAGCCTGAAAACCATGGAAATGACAGTTTTCTTTACATTACACACAGCCCCTCAAACACAGCTCAGAAGCTGTCAGCTGTGCCTTGTGCTGACGTGGTTTGCAGACAGCTTCTGCCTTTTCTCCTCAGCACCGGGCCTTGCTTGCACTTTGTGCCCTCCATCCCTCTCCCCCTCCCAAGGCACTGGTGAAGCAAACTCCACATTCCTCCCAGCCACCCCCCAAAGCCATTTATTCCTGCTCTAATTGAAGACCAAGGCAGTAAATGCCTTATCAGTTTTGAAACAGCGGGCTGGATAATTCCAAGCAGATGTCTCCCTCTCCTCAATCACAACATCAGTTCTGTCTTGGTCAGTCTTGATTAGCTGATTCTTACATAATGAGGAGCTGCAGTTAATGGCCACTTCTCTGTGGGCTGAACATGCTGAAAGGAGCAGCTTTGCCCCTGGAGAACAAGAGGCTGATGAGGCAGTGAAATCAAGCTCAATGGAATGAGGCTGCATTATGAGTCATTAGGAGGGATGACGCTCTGCTCACAGATGAAATATCTCTGATGGAGACCAGTTGTAAAAGCACAACTCGGGGCTTAATAAATGTGTTGGGGTGACTCAGAGACCTCACATTTGTCTCTCAGCAGTGTTTCCTGTGTTGGATGTGTCTCCTGGCTGGCTCTGGGCTTTGAAAGGGACACCCTTACACTCACTGTGTGAAGGATGACTCTGCCATAAATATGAAAATAAGAGTGATCAGACCCCTTGCATTTGGCTGGAAAATGGGTAAATCTCCCATAAAGGACTGGGTGCCTGTTAGGTGTAGTATAATTTGAATTATACTACTAGATTTGAAACTCATCTAGTTGAAGAAAGAATTGTTGGAAGCTGCAGCAGTTTAACAAGTTCCACAGACCCCTTTAATAGCTTTTAGTTGGACAAATAAAAATCTAACCCAGGAAAAAGCAGGAGTTCTTGCTACACAAGGAATGAAAAATTGAATATATCTCTTAGCCCTACATAAGCAGCAAAAACCCCCCAAAACAGAAATAAATAATATCACATTATTAGCTGGGTGATAGTGTTGTAGCATAAAACCCAGCAGTGATTGCAACATAAACGTTTCTAAAACAAAAATATTTGGGGAGGAGAGGAAGGGATGTGCTAGAAAGATTGAATTGCTTTATTAGAGAATTGGGTAGTTATTAGTGTCTTCTGAAAACAAAGCAATCAGGAGCTAGTGGCTGCTGTTTTGACTTGCTTTTGGGTTGGATTAATTCGAGTTTCGTTCATAGAGGAGCTGCATCATCATTAAATTTTCCTCACTTGGTTTTGTGGATGCAAATTGTGGCAAATTAATGTCTTCCTAAGGATTCTGTGGATAATGTTCAAGCAGGGAATGCATTTGACTTCCTTTGAGCTCAGAGGCCTGGTGATTTGATATAATGACCTTTTTAAAAGGAAAACAGAGCCAGTTCTTGTTAAGATGTTTTTACTTGGTAGCACCTGTTTGATCTTGTTAAATAAAAAGTGCTGTTACTTTCCAAAGAAGAATATGGATTTTTATACTAATTTAGAGGAGTATCCATCACAATTGTACTAGGTCCTAGGGAAGAGTTGTGGATGCCTCAGTGTAAAAATGGATTTATGTTGATAAAGTTTGCCCAACCTGTCCTGCAAGAAACCAGCCTTTTCCCTGAGCTTAGCAATTCCTGGAAGAAAAATACTCAGCATTGTCAGGGCAGCATCAGAGGAACTGCTTTCTTTTGGATTTGCCAGGATGTGAATTCATCTGTTTCATTCCCATGCCCCCTAATAATTTAATTCAGATTAATGGTGCAGTCTGTCCTTCCTGCAGCATTGTTATGCACCAAAACCTCTGAGAGAGGACACTTGCACCTTCCTCTTCTTCCAGTGCTGGTGCCACCAGCCCAGTGCCCCAGGGGCAGCATCAGTGTCCCCTCAGAGAGCCCCAAGGTGTTGGGGACCAGTCACCAGCAGCAAAAAAGAGCCAGCATCAAATATATATATTTTTTATAAGTAATGAATTCACGTAGTAGGAAAGGGCAGGGCAGAGAATGAATTGTTTAACAGATTAATGTGAATGTCTTTTATATTTTATAAACCTCTTAATTCCCTGGTGTGCTGAGCCAGGTTTTGTTTATGTACATGGAAACACGAAATCTTTTCCAGTCCCTGTGCAAATAACACAGAATTGGACTTCATTACGTTGGCTAATTTAACAAGTCCTGGGAGGCTTTTTGTTACTGGGGGATGGAGGAGGAGCCACGAGGCCAGAAGTGCTGCAGCAGCACAATCCCCTGGAATGAAATAATCTGCCTCTGCTTTCGGAGCTCTCCAGGAGGCTGTGAGGCCTCAGCTCAAAGATTTGGGGCAAAACCCAACTTTTCTCTGGGCTGCCTGGGCAGGCAGGAGCCTCGGTGGCAATCTCCAGCCCAGTTCCTGCTGCAGCACTCTCTGACATTGGGTCCTCAACAAAGGGTTGGGAGCATCCAGTTTTAGTGAGGTGCTGAGCTTCAATGAAGGATTTGGAGGTCTTTTCTTTGTAATGAAAAGCATTAAAATTCTTAGGCTGGGAATTTATTTCTCTCTCCTAACTAGTGGATAATCGTGGTGCTGAGAAGCAGGGCGTTTAAAACTGCTGATATTATTGCTGCTGTGCCAGTTAAACAGAACTAATGCAAGCATTGCATAAATATTTTAATAGCTTTTTACTGTATTTCTTTAGAAAATGTTTAAAGAGCCACCTAATGTCAGACAGAGATACTTCCTGAGTAAACCCTTGTTAATTCTCTTTTAATGACTTTATTAACATTGTGTAATTGAATATTGATACATTTAGCAGCCCTTTAAGCATCCTGTTTTATTGAGGTGTTGCACTCACATATTGATAAGTAGCACAGTGTTAGAGCACTGATTAATTTCATCTTTGCTTAGTTCTCCTTGAACTGGTTCAACGTGAAAGATGAAACATAGGTACAGGAGAGCTGTCATTTCTATCAGCTTGATGTATTTTATATGCATAGTTTGTACCACTTAATTGAGCTTCATTTTGATTCCCAGTCTGCCCAGTTAGTACGAATATGATCACACTGCCAGAGCTAGGGGAGTCTAAATATTTTACTCTGTGAAATGTTCTGTCTTTTATCTCTTCCCTTATGAATAATTTACTTGTTGGTACAGCTTCAGAAGTGAATCCTGTTCTCCAAAAACATATATATTTTACTGGGAAAAGCAAGGATTACGGTGATATTAGCTCTCTCCTTGGAAACTCTCCTCACAGTATCAGAAAGCTGCAGAGGAGGATGCCTTGCCTTGTGTTCCTGGTCTTTGCTGCAGTGGTTTTTCTGCTTTCCTTCCATCAGAAGCTCTGGCATTACCATTCATATTTAATGATAGCATGGCTGCTTTTCTCATCTCCAGTGTTCCCCTTTGCTTCTTTATGCATATTTTTTACACAGTTCAAGCAGGGTGAAAATTTATCCAAGAGCAGAGGGAGCATGGCAGATCATGTAGTGTCTGCAAACCACGTCTCCAGGGCTTTTGCCAGTGCTGGAATTTGCATATGAGCTGAGATGGATTTTCTAGGTCTTCCTCATGTTTATTCTTTACCTATTGTTAAGACAATTAGAAAGGAAAAAAAAAAAAAAAGAAAAAAAAAGTCCCTCTTTTGTTGGCTTCCCCAGAATCCTCTTACAAGAGGTTGTGGCCTGGTGGGCTCGGTTCCTTCTCCCAGGGAAAGGGACAGGATGAGAGGAAATGGCCTCAAGCTGTGCCAGGGGTGGCTCAGGTTGGACATCAGGAGGGATTTCTTCCTGGAAAGTGAGATTTGACACTGGAAGGGGCTGCCCAGAGAGGTGTCCAAGGAACACCTGGATGTGATGGCAGAGATAAGACACACACACACACACAAATCTGCTATGGAGAGCCTTCCTTGCCCAGCAAGGTTGCACAGGAGCTGCTGCAAATGAAAAAAACAAGAGTTGCTGTGATGAGCCCTGTAAGTCAGGAGGGCACATAAGCACCCAGCTGGATGCTGAAAGCTGCTCTGGTTTTCACTGCTGAAGGGATTCTGAGATCAGAATTTATCAGGGAGGGATTATTGGTATCCAGAGATAGGGAAAAATCAAGATCATATCTGAATCTGAGCAGAAGATGAATGTCAAGGATGTGATTGACAGCATTGCTGGGGCTAAACCAGCATTCCTTTAACCCTGGAAGTTGCACACCAGGTGTGAGCTGAGTGCCCAGCTGGGATTGGAAGATTGGGAAACTGTATTTCCCTTCAGGAAATGAAGTCAGGAAAGAAGCATAAGGAAACCAATATGATAGGATCATTCCTGACTAAAAATTGTACAGGAAGCATAGGTTGGATCCTGGGGATACATTCCTCATTTCAGGCCATCTTAATTGGCAAAGCTGTGTTAATGTCAGTGACGAGCAATTCTGTGACTTCTCCATATCAAGATTTTTCTGTTCCCTAAATAAAAAATTGTTTTGGAAGAAGAATAAGCAGGGAGGAAGACAACGGGTGAAAATGGGAGAGAACAAATTGATCACAGGAGAGATCCTTTGCTTATAAAACTTGTGGTAAAGGGAAAACTGCTGGAAAATACATCTTAAAAGAGAAGTAAAACGAAGCCACTTGTGTGCTTCATTCCTGACAGAATTTCCCAAAGGGAAAGATGCTTCCAAGGATGGGGCAGCCACAGCTCCTCTGGGCAACCTGTGCCAGGGCCTCCCCACCCTTGTTGGGAGGAATTTATTTCTCATCTCTAATTTAAATCTGCCTTCTTTCAGTGGCAAGTGAACAAAGGTTTGTTCAAAATGGGCTATGGTGTTGGGTTGAAATTTGGTCAGGGAAAAATTAGGAATCTTGAGTCTTAGAAAGAGGTTTAGGATGTGATTTAAGTTTAAAATTAGCCCATTTTGAAGCTTTGTGCTTTTTATCAGCTGTCTGTGTTTGGTTCAGGGTGGAATGGCAACTGCACCCAGACATGCTTAGAGAGGAACTAATGTTCTATATTCAGATATTTTAGTGAAAGTCAATTCTCATTTATTTCCATGTATTACTCATGTCATTGCATGAATCATTGCGAAAGATATGGAGAGGGGAATAAAAAAAAAAGTTAAATTGGGAAGGCATAGTATTTTTCATACATTGCCAGTTATGACATTTAATCTTAATTGTGTCTGAATTTGACTGATTTTCCAATTGCCTGAGTTTAGCAAGAGTTATGTTGTTGCTAGGACACAGGGACTTCATGTGATGCAACTGTCATCAACCTAAAGGAATGATTTTAAAGACTGAATCTTAGATTTACACTCACAAGTACATTTTGAGCAGGGTAATCCTGATGCAGGAGGACCACAACATCCTTTTTTTGAAAGTAAGCCATAGAGCAGTGGTTAAGAAATGTCTCATTTTCAAATCTCTCTGTGGGCAAACGGGAAAGAGGAACATGTCCACCCTTGTGGTCATTTCCTGTGGTTCCTTAGTCATGGTTTGTTTGGCCTTTTCATGTTCTCAGTGGTGAATTTGGCTTGTTCTGGTTTTATTCTGTTCCATGAGGTGTCCCAGCCCTGTCCATTTCTGCTGCTGGTTTGCTGCCTCTTTTTGAAAATGAGTGATTTCTTTTTGGGCACAGTCACAGCTCCTGGGCTGTCTCTGCATCCCCCCAAGGGCACCTCTTCTTGTCATGACCTTGGGGAATTCCCTGCTTGTGTTCATGTGGGCCCTGAACCATCCACATAGTAATTCCAACTCCTAATTCCTTCGTGGTGACTTCCCAGGCCAAGCTCTGGGATGTTTTTATGGAAAGATTTGAGGCTGTGGGTTTTATGAATCATCTGAGTGCCTTTAGCAGCAGCAGCACCTTCATTTCTGCCCCTCTCAGCCCTGAAAGTCCAGAATTTGTGCAGTGATGTAGAGTAAGAGCTGTGAGGTCCTTGCCAGGTGTGATTCTTGTCCCTAAAGCCACCAAAGCTCTGCAGGTGGCTTAGGTGGAGAATTGCTTCCCCTAAATGCAGCAAATGAATCTGTCCAGTGCTAATTGGGTCGAGCTATTTATAACTGTGAGCCAGCTCTTACAGCAGGTCACAGCTCTGGGTGCATTGCAAGACTCAAAACGCTGTCCTGGATGACCTGAAAGGTTCTTTTTTAACCCTGAGAGATACCTAGCATGGAAATGGACTCATTAAGACTCAGCTGTTAGTTAGGAATCTTCCAAATTCTGGCCGTGTTTGGGTCCCAGTGAGTTCACACCACATCACAGGATGCACTCAGTGACATTTATTATCACTACAGGTTTAGGAAACTTGTGGGGTGGCAGGAGTGGAGCTGGGAAATCCTTTTGTTTCTTACTCTTCTGTTCTGGAGACAGAGATGTTTCTGGATGAAGCCACTAGAATATTTTATTTTTTTTTTCTTCTCAGAAAAAACTTTGTAATGAGATATTGTAAATTTTTTTTTTTTTTGTGAAGGATTGTACAGACTGTCATAACAAAAATGGGATTGCTGGACAAAACCCTCAAGCTAGCAAATTATTTGAAGTGCAGGGTATGGGGCTCCAAAGTAATCATCCATTTGAACTGAGTATGGAATTGTTAAGGTTGGAAAATCCTCCAAGATCATCAAGTCCAACCATTAAGGCCACCACTAACTCATGTCTCCAAACACACAAATAAGAGATCTGTTTAGACCACTCTAAAACATTTAATTTCCCAACTTTATGGAGAATTTTATTTTTATAACCAAAACTTTTGCTGAATATCAACTTTTTTTTTTTTTTTGGTTGGAACTTAATATTTCAGCATAGGGACATGGTGGAAGGCCAAGGCCACTGCAGTGTGTGGTGAGCACAGTTGGAATGTGATTCATCTCCTGAGTTCATGATAAACTGGAAGAAGTTTGAAATTTATGAGAGCAGAAGACAATGAGTATTTTACTAGGGCCATTTAGGACTGTCGTTTGCATGAAATTAAAGATGGTCCCTTATAAATTAATGTATGAAGTTCTGACAATCCACATCATTTTTGGAGACAGAGATTTAGAGGGTGATACTGGAATAACATTTGGTAGATATACTGCTAGATCAAAGTCTGTTGATATTAATATGAATTTTCAGTTTTCTTTATCTTTTACAAGGAACTTTAATTTTTGCCCTGGAGGAGTCTCCAGTAATCAGTGGTTCAGCAGGATTTTAACAGGCCCAGGGAAGGGCAGAACCCTCTTTTCTTACACTTTGCTGCTGGATGTCTTTAAATATTTTCTCCAAAGGGGCACTTTCAAGGTAAGAATTCAGTGCAGGCAATAAAAAAGCTCCTTTATCCAATGTGAAAGCTCAATGTGGCCAAAACCTGACATTTCATGGTGTCCAGAGAGGCTCTTGTGCTTTGAGGGTGGAGTGGGATGTAGGTCAGATACAAATTCAGATGCCATGGAAGAATGTAAGCAGGAATGTTGTAGGCCAGAAAAAGAGGAATGGATGATGTTCTGCTGAAGAAATATGCTCATGTTATCACCCTTGGCTAACAATACTGACTTAGCTTGGGTTTTGGATTAATTGCTACAAATTGTGGGGTTTGTGCTCACCAGAAAGTGCTTTATTATTACAAATACAGCTGACATTGTGCAGCTGCCAGCATCTGTTGTTGTTTTTTTTTAAATAAATTCCATCCTCTTACCTCTTCTGTGTTTTAATGTATGCACCAGCTTGCCAGGATATCAGATTATCTTCTCCAAGTATCTGTGGCCACTGACCTGGTCATATCTGAAGATTTTTGCATCCTGACCTGGTCAGCAAAATGTGTTCCAGACTTCCAGTTTCACTCCTTATCTCTGTAGTTACAGAATGTATCTCTAATGAATCATTTCCAGAACATCTGGATGGCTGTGGATAATGATATCCAACTGGAATTTATCTGCTGCTTAATGTATGATTAATATTGTACCTACATGGTCATGGAGTCACAGAATGGTTTGAGTTAGAAGAGACCTTAAAGCTCATCTCATCCCACCCCTCTGCCAAGGGCCCAGACCAGGTTGCTCATGTGTAGAAATGTTGTTTCAGTGAAATCCTTTTTCTTTACAAAATACCTGTTGATCCTGATAGCAGCAGAACATTTCCTCTGTAAAACAGAGGTGGGTGAGTGAGCACAAATGTCTCCAGATAATTTGCCCATCCAGGTGTTCCCAGCTGTGAAATCTGCTGCTGATGGGGGGTTCTGAGACAGTGGCAGTACCTTTGAGCTCTCCTGCCTGTCCTCCTGTGGCCCAGCAGAGTTCTGTGGCTTCCAGGCTTGTGTTCTGAATGTTTTGGGATTATTATTATTATATTTATATATATAAAAATAAAATATAATAATAATTGATGATGATGATGATGATGAGGTTCTGGGAATTTCATAACCTCAGATGGACAGAGGAGTGAACATTTACTACCAGGTGATTCCTTCCACTCCTATATTCTTGTGATTCCTTTGTAAACTATTTATGCCAGGAAATTTTATCAAGCAACACCATAATTTGGTCATTTGAGGACAGGAATACAAAGATCAAGGACCTAGAACATTGGGTGAGCTTTTGTGACCTATTCAATTGACGTCTAAGTACAAAAAGATTAAGTTCCATTAAAACAAAATTACAATCCATTTTTAATATGTAATAAGGGTCTTACCTGCTGGGTAGAAAATATTCCTTTCTCAGGTGCAACTTATGTATAGATGGTGCTTTAAAAATACTTCCAATATTAACATTTTGGGTTTTAAACCTGGCTTGAACTAAACTTTTCACATTATCTTTTCAAACCTCATGTATTATTACAAGCAAACACGGACATAAGACCTGATTGACATTCCAGAATGGTTTAGTTAATGATGTTAACACAGGAAGATAAAACAGAATAAACATTAATTTATTTTTGTGTCCATGCAAGCCCTGTGTAGTGCAGTGACTGATTTCTTCAGGGAAAAAAATATCTTTGACCATAGTGTTGGACCAGGTCCCTGCAATCTGTCCAAGTCAAGCTTTCAATATAATTTTCAAGCATGTTTCTTTGAAGAAAGCATTTGACCTAGTAAACCATCATATTTCACTGTCACAATTATGATTCCCTTGGGAATTAGCCATGTTTATCCAATTTCACATGTTCTGTTGTGCTATTCTTCACTGTTGGGAAGCTGATGCTTTGGAAACACAGTTCTGGAAGGGAATTATGTGACCTTGAAGGACAGACCTGCAGTTTATATCTACTTGCTCTTTTTCCAGTTTATATTTACCAGTTCTTTCCCCAGTTTATATTTACCTGTTTCTTTCCCCCATTTATATTTGCCAGTTCTTTCCCCAGTTTATGTTTACCTACTTTTCCTCCAGTTTATATTTACCTGCTTCTTTCCCCAGTTTATATGTAGCTGCTCTTTCCCCAGTTTGTACTTACCTATTCTTTCTCCAGTTTGTATTTACCTGGTTTTTTCCCCAGTTTCTATCTAGCTGCCCTTTCCCCAGTTTGTATTTACCTGCTTTTCCTCCAGTTTATATTTACCTGCTCTTCCTCCAGTTTATATCTACCAGTTCTTTCCCCAGTTTATATGTAGCTGCTCTTTCCCCAGTTTGTACTTACCTATTCTTTCTCCAGTTTGTATTTACCTGGTTTTTTCCCCAGTTTCTATCTAGCTGCCCTTTCCCCAGTTTGTATTTACCTATTCTTTCTCCAGTTTGTATTTACCTGTTTTTTTCCCCAGTTTCTATCTAGCTGCCCTTTCCCCAGTTTATATTTACCTGTTTCTTTCCCCAGTTTATATTTACCTGTTTCTTTCCCCAGTTTCTATCTAGCTGCTCTTTCCCCAGTTTATATTTACCTGTTCTTTCCCCAGGTTATATTTACCTGCTTTTCCCCCAGTTTCTCTCTCCCAGAGCTGACCAAGTGGGCTGGTGGTGACTTGCCCTTAGTGCAGGACAGTTCCTGGGGACAGAGTGGGGATACCAGCCATGGACAGACTTTGTGCACAAAATCAGAGCCTTGCAGGGAGTGCTGCTCCTTCTTTAGCTGGGGAACCTGTAATGGGATCAGGGTTGGGGTGCACAGCCCTGGGGGTATCAGAGCCAGAGGGGGAAACCTCCAAGAAGGATTTGGAAGCAGAGCTGGGCTTGGGAAGAGGCAAAGCGTGGAAAAGGCTGGGAAGGGAACCCAGCTGGGGAACAACCATCAGCTGTGGAACAATCATCAGCTGTGAATCCCCTGCTTTGCCTGCAGGGGAAATGATAGGAGATGAAAGAATGGAGCCTTTGGGGCTGGGCTGGGAGGGGTGTGGGACTCAGGGACACATCCTAGGCAAAGACAAGCTCTGTAAATGGAGCTGAGAAACCTCTGTGTCCGCACAGGACAACCTGATTTGGGCAGGGATTTAAGAGTTGATCCTTTTAGGGACAGACAGGGAATTCTTAACACTTGTGTGTCCTCCAGCAACTCTTACATCTGTGTGTGACTTGTTACACTGACTCTGAGATATCTCAATCTAACTCTGTCAACACTGGGTTCTTTGGAGTTGGTTTGTTTGTTTTTTTTTAAGGAAACTTGCTTCAGTGAGTTGGTCTGAAATACTGGGACAACAGCAAAGTATTTGCCATTATTAACAAGTGTCACAGCTGAGCTTTATGCTGTAAAGGGCTTTTCTGCAGAGGGAGCAAATCCCCAGCCCGGGTGGCAAAACTTCCCCTGTTTTCCTCGTGGAGATTCAGAATTATTCCTCTTTCTCTGGGGATCACAAGGAACCAGTGACAGAATATAAAGGCTGTGCATGAGATTTTCCAGCACTGACCTACTTCTTCTCTCATTAAAATCACTGTGAGTTTTACCATTGACTTTTCAGGCAGAGTCAGGCCAATATTGTGTGCTAATGAAATTGCTTTCCAAAAAGCTTCTCCAGTAGTTGTGTCCAACTGTTCCAAGCCATGGGTCACAATAGGATTTCAAAAGCACTGAGGAGACCATCAGCATTGTGAAACGTATTTCCTGGCCCTGGGTGGCTCAAATTTGCCTCTCACAGGCTGTGGCAGGAAGGAGGAACCACACAGAGGGCCCTGTCTGGAAGAATCTGTTTGTGCATTTGCCTTTGTGGTCTCCTCCTTCAGGTCTCCCCCATCTTCTGGAGGAACCTGGCAGGAACACAGAGGGCTGAATTACCCCAAAATGCAACAGAGGAGTTGCATAAGATAGGTAGTGCCAGGATTTCACTGCTTTAGTATTTCTATCCTGTGAGATTTTAACATTTAGGAATATTTTTTTAAAATTCTTTTGTAATTTGCTCCATAGTTCAGTGTTTCACACTTTCTGGATGCTCAAGAGCCCAGGGAGCTCTGCCAGAGGAGCCCAGACACAATGGAAAAGGATTTCTTTGGGTTCAAGGCATACCCATGAGAAGGAGCTTTACCTGGGTCAGGTTTTTCCTCAAGTATCTACAGGAAATGCTGAATAAGCATAACAGCCTAAATGGATGGAAGCCTGATTTTCCTCATATTAACCATAGGATCAGAGCCAGGGATTTGGTTTGGGGCTAAAGGAACTGCAGGATGTAAAAGAAAAACAGGATTTTAAACTGTGTGCTTTAGAGTTAATGAATAGTTACACTGTCTGGAGCACCACGCAGGAAATAAAAAAAAAAAAAACCAAACTCTGGGCTTTTTTCAACTCGTTATTTTGGGGGATTTTCCTTCTTTTTTTCCTTGCACAATTTAGCAGTCAGAGATCTACAAAAGGAAGACCTGAGCATTCAGATAATTTGAGGGGATCCATTTTTTTTTTTAAATTTTTTTTTTTCCCCCCAAGGTAAAAAACGTTATCTGTGCAAAAATCGTTGAGCTGAGGCTGTGCAAGGCTGCGAAAGCAGCAGCATTGTGCCCTCCAGTGACAGGAGCTGCTACAGCAGCACGAGTGACATTCCTGCAAGCTCCCGGGGGACTCCTCCACACACAGAGCACAGAGATGCTCGGAAAGTTAATGTGAATTAATCAAAATGTGAAGTTAATCCAGTCTAAGTGAAAATATCTACATTCCGCTCTCACCACTTCCCCTTCAGCAGATGCCTGCCCGCTTAATTTGCTCTTAATTTGCTGTAATCTCCCTACCCCTGGACATTGGCAGAATTGTTTTTGGCTTTTAGACTAAAACACACCAGGAAGGAATGCAGGCTCCACATCTGTAAGGAGCTGCCAGTTGTAATAATTTTGTGCTCTTTGATGGGTAGTCTTGCAGGAACAAGGAGCTCTGTGGTGCACAAAACCTTGATTTTGCAACTTGGGTTCCAGAAGGGAAGCCACTGGTTTGGGGCAGGGGGCTGGAATGAGGGTGCTCAGCATCCTGCTCTTCCCTGAGCTGGAATCACTCCAGGGGCTGGTCCCTGGAAGGAAATGGGCTGAGCTGTGAGAGAGGAGAGAGAACTGGCAGTGTCCAAAGCCATGTTGAAAGGAGCTTGGAGCAGCCTGGGACAGTGGAAGGTGTTCCTGCCCATGGCAGGGGGTGGCACTGGATGATCTTGAAAGGTCCCTTCCAACCCAAACAATTCTATGTTTCTGTTCTCTAGTTGTGTCTTTGTTTAGTTTTTCCACCCACTGGTGTGTCCCAAGGGGCATCCCCGAAATGTGGGCAATCCAAAGGTCAAAAGAGGTGTATTTCTGTAAAAATGTAATGGTTGAAAACTGAGCCTTGTTCTTCTGCATGGAGAAGATAAAACCCCTGAGGTGACAGGTCAGAGCTAAACTCTCTTTTGTTGTTTGAAGTGTGAGATTGAGGCAAGGCTCCCCTACCCTCCTTCTCTTGTGAACACTGAACTGCATGCAGAGAGAAAAAGAGAAATCCCCTGTGCCAGCCAGGCAGGGTCAGCTTGGACATCAGGAGGAATTTTCTCTGGAAAGGGTGATTTGACCTTGGAAGGTGCTGCCCAGGGGGGTTTTGAGTCCCCATCCCTGGAGGTGTCCAAGGAAGGCCTGGTGGCACTCACTGCTCTGGGCTGGGGACAAGCTGGGCATTGGGCACAGGTTGAACTTGCTGATCTTGGAGGTCTTTTCCCACTCCAATGATTCCGTGATCCCAAAACAAACAGGAAACCAAGGAAAGAGAATGAAACCCACAAAGCTGAACAAGAGGAGTCATCTCTGATGAGCTGTGTTCTGTTGCTCTGGGGGATGTGAGCAGAGAGGTTCAGGGGCTGATGAGCAGGAGCTGCACTGTCTGGCCCTGCTGAGCAGCCCTGTTGCACACAAGGGCTGCCTGAAACGTGGGAAGAGGGAAATCCTTCCTCTGCAGTGAAGTGATCATATGGAGAACAGCTGTAATTGAATTAGAGGCTGATTTAATGAAATGCTATTAGAAGTGACACCGCCTTGCACTGTCGTGGCAGCCTTTGGAGCAGCACTCAAAGCAGCTGCCAGGTGGGAATCACCAGCTTTTAAACTCTCATTTCCTGGCATTTTTTCCCCCCCCACTTCTTTCTCTGAAGGGAAAAAGTACAAAGAGACCTCAGCTTACGCAGACGTGAGCAAGTTATCCTTCGCACAAAAAAAGAGATAGTTGGATAAAACAGGATTTTTTTTGGGTCAGATCACTGCAATACATCAATTTTCTGTGTAATATTTTCAGTTTGCCCATTTTTTTTTCCGTGCTCTCGTGGAGTTTTGAAGGGAAGAAGTTGGTTTGCAGAGTAGAAGAAATTGTTGGTTTGCAATAACCGTGTCGTTGAAGAGAAGGTGCAGGTTCACAAAACCACCTCGTGTTCCCTGGGTGTTTTCCATGGTGGGGATAATGGAATTCATAACTTCCTAAAAAATTAAATAATGTGGTTTTTAAGGTGTGTAAGTTCTCTTTGCACTCGTAATTGGTCTCATTTTTAACGGGGTGTCTTCTACGATAAAGGAATAAAGCTCAGAGATATTGACTGAAAGCTCTTTAGTATTCTCTGCTTTAGTTTGTTTAGCACTAAGGAGAAGATTATTTTAAATGTATCCCATCTTTTTGGACTTTTATCTTCAAAATAATAATTAGCAATAACAGATTAGCACAATCAAATCTCTGCAGAGCAGCAAAAGAAAAAAAATCAGTATTTTCTTTCTTTCTTTCTGTTCCCAGTACCAAAACTTTCTTGGCAGTGGTGAACACTTGATAAGGACAAGAAATTCCGTTGCAATGGCAGCTCAAAAGCAAAACTATTAATTTCTTTATTTGCTTTAAATTGAGCCACAGTACAGTTCTCTTGATTTAATCCAAAAAAATAAGCAACTCTGTTTAAATGGATGCTGAAAGAAAAACAGAAAAACCATGAATAAAAAAATGCCCCAGACATGATAGGGCTGGTAATTCCTGATGAGAAATCACTGCTGTGGTTGTTAGTGCTGTAGATCAAATTTACAGCTGTCTGGAGGTGTTGCATTTAGAATAGTCTCGTTTGTAAATCATTATCAAACTTTAAATACACTTTTGGGGTTTTGCCTTTTTTTTTTTTTTTTCCCCAATTATTTTTTTTTAACCTTATTTACAACCAGCTTGTTGAAACAGTTCCTATTTCTGCTCTTCGTGTTTCCTTCCTGTTTAGTTATTAGGGCAGCAGGCTTTAAAAGGCAAATTTATTCATTACAGAGGAGGACTATGCATAATATAGAATTCATGCTGTTTACCAAAGCCTGAAAAAATAATTATGGAATTTGTGCGTGAAGGGATAGAATTTACACGTGTTAGTAGGATGATGTTGTTGTTTATCCACCAGAAAAAAAAAAATAAATTTGTTTGCCTGGGGCCAAGAAGGTGTAGCATTTCACAGGACTCACTTATCAGAAGCCTCCTAACTTTATAGGAATTATTACATGGATTTGACTGCCAGCCACCCTCTTGCCTAAACTAAAACAAAATAAAAGGAAAATAAGAACCTTCAGCCATTTTTATCAGTGGTTTTGAGGTATTTGGCCTCATTTTGACCTTTCTGATCTGTTCAATGTAGCTCAGGCAGTCTGGGGCTGGGCTGAGCAGTTTTTTGGGGGCTGATGTCTGTCCTGAAGAGAAATTACTCAGTATTGGATCCATGAAAAATTTAAATGCATATTAGACTTGACTTAGTTTTCTGCAGAGGTTTCTGCTATGAAGGTTTAACTGCAGCTTTAATTTTGTCTCCATCAATCTGCCTACTGGAATTTGTCCTTTGAAGCCAAGTCATTTTTACTAAGTTGTTTTATTTGTATTTGTAAATATTTCAGAAACCAATTTCTAATTGCTTAAATCACAAATTATACAGCAGAAGGCTTTAGACTGAATGCTCATCTGCCTGCAAAAAAAAAAAAAAAAAATTAAAATAAACATAGAAAACAATAAAGACAACAAATAATAAAGAAAATACTATAAAAAACAATAGAGACAACAGCAGTACCCATGGTCAGCCTTAACTGCATGTTGTAGACATTGGTTTTTTTCTTTGTAAATCAGAATTTCTGTGGTGTTTATTCAGTAGGAAGAGTAGAGAAAAGAGAATCACGTATCTGAAGCTCCTTCCCCTGCAAAACCCCACCTGGATAATTTCCATGTGAATTCAGTCTCTGGAGGCTTTGGTCAGGATAGACATCACCCCAAATATATCTCTAAAAACATCAAAATAAACCATCCAAACCCCTCCCTTCAAATATTGTCACCAGCAAGGGACCTCCAAACTTCAAGCCAAATGTTTGCATTTCTTCAGGATGCAACAAACATACCCAACCTTCTAATTGCACCACAGCTCAATTAAAAAGGATGCAAAATGGTGGTTTAGGACTTAGGGAGCCTCCTGCAGTTTCACAGAAAAAAAAAATAAAAAAAAATATATATATATATGAAAAATCTGTGCTGTTTTTTGCAACAGCAATTTGGACTGCTACAAAAATAATTACTTTCAAAATCCGCGCTGCACATATGCAGATGGTTAACAAACCCTGGCTCAGCCACCAGATGAAAATGATATTGGGACAATCCATGCTGCAGAGATAGTGCCATTCCATTAGAAATGTGCAAAGTATGCACAAACATTTTTTTTGAACAGCCAGATTGTTCTCCACAGCGGCCTGCATCTCAGTGCCAGATGTTTTATCCTTTGCATATCTCGTCGTAACTTCACAATTGCTGCTCTCTGGGTTTGTCCAGCCTAGGAGGGGAAAAAATGGGAGTTTTAGATGGGCTAAAATGATGCTGGTCTGGGACAGACAGGAGGTTCCAGGCTGGTCATGGTTCTCCCAGCTCCCTCTTGGTTGTTCCTAAATCACACAGGGTTAATTCAGGTTGAACTCATTTGGTTTGAAACCCAGTTTAACCCATGGCAGTGGTAACACTGCAAAAGCAGAGCTCTTGTGCCAGGCAAGACATCCATCCCAGCCTGCTGGAATAAATGGGATTTTGGGGCATGGAGTGGCAGGAATGGGATGGGTGAGCCCTGCCCTGCCCTCACTGGCCACACTCCCAGAGTCTCCTTGCCTTTGTCTCAATGAAAGTTTGTTGGTGATAGGAAAAACCTGTCTTTGGAAATGCCCATTATTTTATAGATCCAACCCTAGATTCTGCTGAACTGAGATTTACAGGGTTTTAGATCAGATGCTTTGTTGCATTTTTAGAGAATGTTGGTACTTATGTGTTCCAAAAACTGCCCTTCAAAGGCTTCCACAGAACCTTCCCTCAACATGGGACCTTGGCACCTACCTATGAGAAGCATCAGATTTTACAGGTACTTAAACCCCACATTTTTTGGTAAAAGCCATTTGTTCAGTTAGAACTGCCTGATAAACAGTAAATTTGCCTCTTTTTTTTTTCTTTTTTTTCCTTTTCCAGAGCACAGCTTTTCCCAAAATTTCTAAAGCAAGACTGCATTCTGTAGTATATAGAGGGATTATTATCCTGAATTAAATCAATTTCAGTTTGTCATCCCTTATCCTTATTACTGAGTTACTTAATTAGTAATTTCTGAGAGCAGCCATAACTGTCACAGAGACTGTGGGAGAGTCATCAACCCTCTGCTTGTTGATATAATTGCAGAGTTTTGTTATTTTTCCAAGTGTTCTTGTTAAGCACCAAGTACCATTGCCAGTGTTTTGCCCACAGTATTCCACAATTGAAGGAAATCCTTCTTTAAATCAGCGTGGACTGATTTAAATCAGTGTGGACTGCAGTTGTAGGAGCCTCCTCAACTGCAATCCAACTTCTGCAGGAGCATGTGTCAGGAAAAGAATCTAAAACACGGTTTAACAAGCATGTGACAATAAATTAAGGAAATACATTTGGATATGTGAGGAAGAAATGGTTTCCACAAAAATACTCATCTCCTCCCAGTCACAGCTGTGACTTTTGAATATGTATTAAGCTCTGCAAGGAGAGCTAAGCTCGGAATTTGGCAGTGATAGTCTATTCATAAATATACATGAAATGTGAAAAAAGAGTTTATGGAATTGGAAGTGAGCAGTGGCCAGGGTAAGCACACATACCTTGAGATAAAAATTGCAATTCATTGTCAGCACATGAGGCCTGTGATTTCAGCTGATGAACGTAACAGTGTCATTAGATTTTCTCATCTCTTCTGCATTACTTATAATTGAATAGTGTATTAACGAGTGAATGGTTGTTTAAGGGGAGAGAAGGAACCTTCTAGCCAGGCAGTTTAAGGTTTAATATCTTCTCTCCAACAGAAACAACTCGTTTAACATTCAAAGAGAGATTTTGGCTTTTTCTCCCCACTCACTTTACCTCCACAAACCAGATGGCAAATGTCTGGCTGAAAGAGCCAGTGCAAACACAGTCTGCATCTGCCCATCCTCCTGTTTGCCCTGCCAGCAGAGGGGAAACAAGATTAAATTTAGGGTCCTGTATTAAACACTCGCAGCTACATTTCCAGTTTTTTCCCCACTTTGCATTCTCACACGTGGTTGAGCCAAGCTACTGTCAGCTTTTACTTATTTTGATGTATAGCAGGGGATGAAATGTATTTATTGACATCGTATTTCATGTGGCATCTTCCAACAATGAGCGAGTGTGCCTTTGACTGGTATTTAATATTTTCCTCTGTCTAGTACTTGATAGTTTTTCACTTATATGTGCACAGAGATCTCCTCATTTCCAAGGTAATTGTCTGTGATTTGAAAGCAGGATTATGATGTAAATAGATATTTATAATTATATTTATATTTACATCTATCTGTATACCTCTAGAAGCCTTGGTGGTGAAGGGAATTTTTAGAAAGGAAGGATTGGGACAGCAAGGGTAACTTACCAAGAGAGCAAATTAAATATTGGATTGGATTGTGTTTAGTAAGAGCTGGTGGTTGCACCTCACTTATTTTGTATCGAACAGATTCTAGTTTAATTTACCAATTCTACAACATTTAAACTTTTGTATTTAGGGTAGCCAGAAAACAAATGAGATTATTTCTCAGGTTCTTTGTTGCTTGCATCACCACTGAGAACTTCCAGAAGAGCATCACACATTGCTTTCAGGTTTCTGGGGTTTTTCCTGTGCCCTGTCAGCCAGTGAGAGTCAAGGCACAGGAAGAATGGAGCATATGGAAAATATTTCCATATTTCTCCCCGTGAAAATCTATTTGGCATTAATCTTATCACTTTGAGACTGTAATTCACATTAAGAATTTAATTAATTAAGAATTCCTGGCTGATGAGAGGAGAAGCAAGGTAATAAATAATGATTTCAATGGGTTCGTGTGGGAAGAGTAGGTGTGCTTTAAAGGACACCTTTAATTATGACAAAACTCACAATAGTACAAGAGTTTCTGGTCCAGGTTGGTGGCAAAGAGGAATTTTTTTAGACAGGAAGGATGTTGGAAGAGGAAAGAAGGCAAATCAAGTATTGGGTTGGATTGTGTTTAGCAAGAGCCAGTGGTTGCACCTCACTTAACTTGTATTGCACATATAGATATTTTCTTTATCTCTTTATCACTTAACTTCCTCCTTGGTGAATGCTGCAGTGGAGAGATCTTTATTGCAACATGGGTTTAAAATACTTCAAAAACCAGATTAAAAGTATACTGTTAAAATGGGCACATTTGAAAATGACAATTGAGTAGTGGCAGAGCTTCCCTGGACCTTTTTCTGAAAGCACCACTACTATTTTCACTCAAGGGTGAGAAGAGGAAAATCAGGTGTTTTAGATTACACTTGAGATGGAAAATAGATGTGATCAGTTCAAAGAACCAGGGGAGATTTTTTTTTTGCATAAATTGTAGCTGCTGTACATAGTTAACCTTGAAAGCCTTCTGTCAAAGAAATGCTGTTTTCTTAAAGTGGTACCAAGTCTCCTGCTCTGTGATATCTCATTATAGGAGAATACTTTGCATTCCCAGGCACTCTAAACACTATTATCTGCTACTTGTCCATTTGAAAAGCAATGTTCAATTTGCTTATGCAAAGGAAATAATGGTGTTTGTGGAGAACTCACATCAATTCTGAGCAAAAGTCCTCACTGGAAGTTAATACATGGACTGACTGACTCATGGTGTTTTCACAACTGTAATTTAAAGAAATACAGATGTATTTAGAAAAATAATCAACTCTTCCTGATGAGTTTTTAAACTTGCACCACAATAACCTGATGGATGTGTAGTAATTACAGGCAGCATGTACAGCAGTGCTTGAGGAGGATTTCATTAAACCCAAAGAGGCAGGAGGACTCTGAGTAGGAGCAACCACCAGATTTATTGCCAGCAATGCTCCTCAGCTCTGTGTTCTCTGCAGAAGAAATGTGGAGCTTTCAGAAGGGCTGGGAGGACACAGGAGCTGAGATCTCACTATGAAAGGCTTCGTTTTAAAATGTTGGTGTTTAGCAGCATCATCATTCCCTTGGTGTTCTCCAGACCACTGAAATCCTGCTGCAGAACAGGCAGAGCACCCCACAGCCACAATTCCTAATTCAAAAAAGCCCTCAGAGCAGTTAAGCCCCTTTGTCTCTCTCTTCTTGGCTGCATTCTCACTCAAAGCCACCACTGATCTGTTGGTTTTCCTTGGAAAACCCCATGCCTGTGGGATGGTTCCACACGTGGCCCAATTAACAGCAAAATCCTTTCTCCCTCATCACATGAAATCCTTTCCAAGTTCAAGTAAGGTGCAGATTATTTGTTTACTTCAAAGTTGCTGATGGCAGTGCAGAATAACACAGCACCTGCCAAAAAAAAGCCCGTGGGATCCCACCAGGAGCTGAGTAAGAGCATTCCTTGCTGAGACTCATTTTTTGAATTTTCCTGCTTCACTAATCCCTGTTTCATTTAGGATCTGCAGCCCATGGATCTCTGCTCAGTACAATACTGGGTCAAATGCCTTACAACAGTTTAGGCCATGTAATCATCTTGAGAAAAGCAAACATGTAATCATATCTAGGAAATAAATTAGGTTTGCTTGGCATGACCTATTTTCCTCCAGCAATGCTGACAAATATTAGGGTTCCAAAACTTCCTTTGGCTTTTAATTGTTTTATATTTAATTTTTTTAAAAATGCAAGTATAGGGGCTTTTGTCCTGAATCCAGGTTAAGTTCTTACGTTTCTGATAGGGAGAGAAGTTCACAGTGAAAACCCTGCAGGACAAATGGTGCTCCATGAAGTGGGGTGGGTGAGCTCTTAAAGGAGTTGGCTCTTGGTTTGGTGTCTTCTGCAGCCATTGATAATGGGGAAAGGGAAGAAGGGGGGATTAGAGATATAAAATGTGCCCTGGTATGAAAATAAAGCACATGGAAGCCTTTGTGATGCTGCTTTAAGAAACATTCTTTTATCAGTGAAATCTGGGATATTAAACACCTTGGATTTAATAGAAATCCATCTCAATTTCTCTTGCTTTTTGGATTATACTCATAAACATTAACATGATTTTGTTTTGATTTGAAACACAATTTTATTATTATCATTCTGATTTCCCTGTAACTTTTAGCCTGCTGGACAGTGCCTCACCAGCTCTGCTCCAACTCTGAGCCTTTGGGTATCAGAAGAACTCCCATCACTTATTCCCTTCTAAAACCTCAGTTTCCTAATAGGTGAAGCAAATGAGTGCCATTCAGGCATAGAAGTCAGAATGTGAGTGACAGAAAGGCTGGAATACAGCAAAATACTGGATTTGGAGACAGAACACAATGGGCAGCTGAGGAGGTCCCTTCAGTGAAATGCAGCCAGGATCAGATCAGAGCTGGGAAGTGCAGGGAGAAAGGCAAAGCCACTTTCTGTAAAATCATTGCAGAATTCAGAGCTGGAGAAATAGCCATTAATGATGTCAGGATCCAGGTCTGGCTGCTTTGTGCTGCCTTTGTGCTGCTCCTGGCTGCACCTTACAAACCACTTGAAAGCCTCATCCTCCTGAAGAATGGGGGATGATTTTAAACGTGCATTGAAAGTGCACAAGAGAGGAGATGTGAGTTCTGTTATTCGTGTATTTGAGCTGGTAATACTGAATTCCTCTCCAGGTTCTCCTTCAGACAACTAACTGATCTTAAAGCCAGCAGTTTGGGGGTTATTTTGTTGAAAAATAAGTGATTTTGCAGTTATTTTTAAAGTATGTTGACTTAAGGATAGTTTTTACACTTGAAAGGAGTCACAGTTGTTATTTATCCATAACTCAGAATGTGAATCTGAGCTTTACCTTTTGATGAAATGGAACAAATAAGATGGATGTAGAAATTACCTTTTTAGTTGAAGGCTTGGAATCTCATTGTGGCTGAGAACAAACCAGTGGCCATTTGCTGCCAGCTCTTCATTTGTGCTTACATGGTTCTTCATTTGTTATTTCTGGCTAAACAACTTTTTAAAAGGTAATTAATACTATTTCAATAGAATATCGTAGTTGTTGAAAGTAGTCTAAAACATGAATACCTGGCAGCAAAACACAACACAAGTTACAGCCACAACTTATATGTCTAACAAGATTACATTGGAGTTTTATTGAGAAGGTAAAAATAGAGGCACTGATTCAATTCTAGAGTTAATTGACAACAGAATGTTGTGTATTTTTATACAGACGGCAGAAAATACGGGTTTAGTTCATTACTTAAGTAATTTGTTAATTCTATACCTTAAGATGGATTATGATTGTTATTTAGGAGAAGTTTTTGTTGTCCCATTTCCCCCTTTCTGGATCTGCTCTCTCACCTGAAAACAGAATTTTGTCCTCTGTCAGAATTCTTAAGAGCAGAACATGTAATAACCCTACAGACTTTCTCTACTGGTGATGTGGTAATGTATTTTATGTTGCTAATTAACTGTAATCAGGCTAGAATTTTCCACCATGAGAATATGATGAGGTCTTCTGTGGTCACCTCTAATTTGCCCATGGATGTAGCCACATTCCCTCCCTCGAAGTCGTGTCTGAATTGTGTTTCAGTTTTAATTAAGAGTTGGATTTATCTTCAAGACCTTGCATTAGAAGCCTGATGAAACCAGATGTGAGACTCTTCTCACTGTGAATTCCTGGAACTGTGTCTGACCTCCTGCACAGGCCTAGGTGAGATAAACAGGGCAGATCTCCAGGTCCCATTGCCTCCTCTGCAGGGCTGGGGGTGAGACCATGAGATGAGGAAACGAAGGAGTTGGACAAATGAAGAGAATTCCAGAAGCTGCTTCAGTATAGGAGAGTTAGAAGTACACCCAAGGGGTACTTGCTGTTTGTTTTTCTCTTTGGTCTCCCTTACTGCTGCCTGCTCTCAAGTATTATTTCAGATGTTTCTCTTTTAGCCGACCTTTCAGTATCAGACTTTCTTTTTCCCCTTCTTCATCACCTTAAGGAAGCTCCAGGGCAAGTTTCAGGGGTTCTGGATAAAGGTTTAAGTCTGTCCTAGTGCTCCCAGCCTCAGCAGGGCCTGATATTAATGCCCAGAGACATGCCCTTCAATTCCCTCAGCAATCTTCCCCTAAAGCAGCAGAACTCATTCACCTTTGCACTGTGAGCTAGCATCAAAACCTGCAGTGCCTCCTCATCCTCCCCTGCCCTCTGCCTGGATCCATCCAGCCAGCCATCCATCCCTTCACAGAACCTGGCCCCAGCCTGAGCTCCCTCCCTGTCTCACACCAGTGACCTTTCTTAGGGCCACTTCTGCCTTTCCCTTTCTTTCCTCCTGTTTGCCTTGCAAATCCCATCCTGTCATCAGCTGATGTTTTAAATCCATTTGCAGTGACTCAGCACTTCACAAACTCCTCCTCGCTGAGATACCCACGGCAGGAGAGGGTGAACTCTTTAATCCTCTGTGTTTAAGGCATAATGGTTGGCTTGAACTGGGTATGAGCATTTGGGAAACCACACGGAAAAGATGCTTTTACCCTGGAAATTGTGTAACCACTGACACCTCAGAGGACAATTTGGACCACTTTAGTAGGATAATGATCCTCCCTTGTACTGTAGCACAATTTCTATTGCTCTTCTGCACTGCTTGGCTCAGGATGCTGGAGAGCCTGAACATTTTTGGGATCTCTTGCTGGGATAGAAGCACCTGGTGTTGGCCTGGAGGACACAGACCAGTGAGGAGCTGTAGAAAACCCCACCAGTTTCCTGGTACAACCTCCAGATTTTAAATTCCTGTAACTAAACTGAGAAGATTAACTGGTGCTTTATGTCTAAAACTTCAGCAGTCTTCTGATTTTCCAGAGCCATAACCCTTGCCTCTTCCAGTTTTGCTGCATATATGAAAATGTCCCCAATTTTATTATGTTTCATTCTGCCTACAGTGCAGAAGTTGCTGATATTGGAACTGTAAATACCGTGAGGGCTGCAAAGGGACTCTTTCCTGTAGTTACCCCTTCTTTTATTTTAATGAAGATTTTTGTAGCCTTTTCCAAACTCATATGGGAGTTAATCAGATGTGAGGCAGAAAAATGTTGATAGTTATGGATGACCAGGAATACCTGAGGGAAGCAGGAGCTGGCCCTGCCTGTGAGATCCATTCTTCAATGATCTTTTTTAATGAAAGCACTTTTTTTTCTTGCCCATACCTGCTGAATGATTTTGCTCAGTCCTCTGTCTTCATGATAGCATAGAATGGCACTTGCCATACTCTCGTGGAGTTTGATTTGCCTTCTTGCTCAGAGGAGCCAGGATTTTCCTCTCTTTCCCTGGATATCAGAGCCACTGCAGTCCAAACTGCACGTTTATAGGTACAGTGATGCTCTGTTGTTGCTTTTTGTGTCTTACAGCTGATTTCTTTCTTTGTTAAATGGGCCACAGTGAAGAGTCACACTCTGGGTGTTCTCAGCAGCTCCTGTGCACAAAGGAGATGAAGGATAATTCTGTTTTTTCTTCCTGTTTGCTGCCTTTTGGCTTTCAAGATACAGAAACACCTTGGCAGAAAGTGCCCTGAGCAAACCTGGGCTTACAGAATGCACAAGCCCCAGTTCAGACCTGCACACTTGAGAGCTGCTTCTCTCCTGAAGTACTTGTTTACCCAACATTTACTTTTATCAAACAATTTTGAAAGAAAAACCACACAACAAAAGACCTAAAAAGCTTCAGCTGTGTGCTTAAAGATTTTTCTGAAGAGAGCTGGAACTAAGCACGTGGTTTTACTTAAATGGGTGCTGAAATCTCAGCTGGATCCTTGCCATGATTCTGCAGTTTCTGTCCAGGCTTGGTAGGCTTTGCCCATCGGGAAGAGGAGGAGATGTTTGGCCAAACAGGAAAATGAAATTGTCCCCCCACAAGCCACTGGCAGGAGAATAGGGGGAAGAGAGAAAACTTGAAAATAGTTTTCATTACAATTTCAACTGGCTGGACTTCATTTCCTCGTCTGCAGTTCACTGTTGGGATACTTGATGCATGTCCACCTCTGGACAGACCCAATTTAGCTGTCCTGTGTATTATCTGTCTCTGTCTTAGATTGAATCCTGCCTGCTGGATTGCTCCTCTCTTCTCCTACCTGCAGATAAACCATATTTGCTGTGATGATTTGAGTGAAATACGGACTCTGATGAAGACAGCTCGGGGTTTGACTGCAGCAGAGAGGTTTTTATCTTGCGTGGCAGAAAATGACTGTGTGACCTGTAGCATCATCTGCAGCAGCCAAGTGTGAAATCAGCTGTGCCAGGCAGCTCACACGCTCTAATGAGGGAATAATTCCTCTGTGGAAATGAAAATATTCATGCTGTGGCACACCTGCTCTTGGAACATAGAGACATCCAGCGGGAAAGGGGATTTGTCAGCCTTTCTCCTTCACTGCTACTCACAGCTGACACTTTACAATAAACCCACAGGAGGTTCAAGGCTCTGCTACAGCAGGAGCTGTGTCTGCAGGAAAGGACAGGATTTCAGAATACAGATGTTTGCAGGGGGATAAAAGGTCTGAGCAGCTCTCTGAGTGCTGCAGCAGGGAGTGCTGACCTGTCATGTGTTTGGTACCTGTGGCAGCTCTTTCAGAGAATCACAGAATGCTTTGGGTTGGAAGGGACTTTAAAGATCATCTATTTACAGCCCTCTGTCGTGGGCAGGGACATCTTCCACTAGATTAGGTTTTTTTTTTTTTTTTTTAATTTTTAACCCCTGGAATGCCATTTTCCCTTTCTCCCTAAATTGGCTGGTTTTTGTTTTAATAGGCATGTTTATATCTGTTCCACTGGAAAGGCATTGTTTTCTTGAGGATTTCTGTTACATTCTTCACATCTGCAATCCCAGGAGCAGATAATTATTAGGAAGGGGCAAAGCTTAAAAAGAGCAGTGCACATTCCCCATCTCCCTGGTGGCTGAAAGGCTGAAAGGTCTGCTTGGGCTGCAGAACTTGAATTTCCGTGGCATTGGTGCCACGAGCAAAAGGCTTTCTTCTCCCTTCAGCTGGGAAGTTTTCCACTGCAGCCCAGCCCATAAGTGCTGTGATTTCACAAAAAAATTTTACATGAATTTGCCTTCTGGATTAATCTTTGACATCTCGAATTTGGTGTTTTAGGGGAAGGACACGCTGCTGGGGAGTGAATTAGTTCTCCTGCTGCAGTGGAGAAAATAGGCTCATGCCTTTGAGAGGCCAGGAGAGGAATATTCTGGGAAGCAATTTGAGCTGATATTGTTGGGAGGGTAATATTGCCTGACAGATCTGCTGTGACAGCTGAAGATGTGCCAGAGCACAAAGTAGAAAAGGAAAAGATTGTTGTTAGGCCAGCGCCAAGATGAAACCCTACTGCTTGTGACAGCTGTTGGCAGCATGAAATCACTGTCCTCAAGCTTTGCACGGATCTGCAGTGTTAGAAACTTCAAGATCATGTTGGTTGTGTGTTTCTGGAGATCTTGTTCAGGGTAATGCTCCTTGACAGCAGCCAATTGTAATTGGCAATGGGGAGCCTTCAGATACAGAGGGAGAAACAAAACCTGGACGCTCTCGTGCTGATCCCCTCCCAGGGTCACTGGTCACTGCTTCCCTACTGGAACCATCTGCAGCTCAAAAGGTCGTGAGGTTTCTTGTTCCTACAGCATCAGAGGGGGAAAAAATGGAATGGGAAGATGTATAAGGAAAATTGGGCGCTGTCAGATGCAGAGGGAATTTTGGGAAGCGAGGGAAGGGAATATTTGCCTTCTCTTTGTTGAGATGTAGAGCCACAAGCCTGTGTTGGAGAAACTTTTAACATCTTTGAAACTCCCTAGATCTCAGCAAGCTTTCAATGAGGGGAATCTCACTGAGAACTGATGTCCCTGTGCCCTCCCCTCTCCAGACACACTCTTGGCTCTTTTCTTCCCACCCAGGCTTTTTTTTTAATTTTTGCTGAGGTTCTGGCACCTTCCCAGCTCCTGACCTTCAAGAAGCTGAGACAAGCCAAAGAGTCTCTGCTTGGGTCTTGCTGAAGTCTAAAATGCCTTTTTGGCAGTGCCTGGCAGATTTGGGGCTCTGGAGCTGCAGTTACTCTCCTGTTTCAGTGACACTTTACTTTGAGCTTCTCATCCATCAGAAAGGCCAAGTATTTCCTCTTAGGAGAGAAGTTTTCTGGAATTCCAGTGCTGTGATGGTTTTTTTCTTCCCTCACCAGCTACAATTACTGTCTTGCATTGAGTTCAAAGCTCAGCTTCATTTTTCTGCTGCCTGATGTTAAATTCAAAGAGTCTCTTTTGCATTCTGTTTTTTTTTTATTGTCATATCCCTTTCAGCTGATATGAATCACCACAGCTCAGTAGGAAATGATGAGATTCTGCTGATCTGCCCTAATATTTATGAAATATTTCTTCCTGTGCATTATCTAATTGTGTCCAAAATATTCCCATGAAACCGAATATGGGCATTCATCAGTCGAACTCCTTAAGAGTAAAGTTTTTATCAGATCAAGGTAAAGAAATTAAGTAAAGCTGCACTGATGATCATAATCCAAGGAAAACCTCCCCATAGCTCTTGATGGTGAAAAAAACCCCAATATTCTGAGCTGCAGAGCAAAGCTCCTCTCCTTTGGTGTGTTATGATAAGGAGACCATGTCTCAGGAGGTGATGGAAATTGGGTAACATTGCACTTCCCAAAGTGCAGCTGGAATATTCATCCTGTCTGGAGTGTGACAAATTGGAGCAGAGCAAGGGAAATCCAGGTCCCAGGACAGAATCAAGAGGCATTTCATTCATGGCATCTAAAACCAGGGCTGTGACAGATTATCATAAAAACTTCTGCCTTCCTAAAAGCCATAGCAGGGGACATGTGGTTTATTGCTAAAAGAAACCCCTACTTGTAGCTCAAAATGTGAGTCCAATGAATATGGGGGTTTTTTTAAGGAAACAACAACAACATCCCTTAAAAACTGGTCAGGAATTGGAGAAAAGCATTGTCCTGGTTTTGGCTGGGGTAGAGTTAATTTTTTCTTAGTATTCAGAGCACTCCAAGCAGTGGAAGGTTGCTCCAAAGCATTGCTGACACTGGAAAATACCCACTAATATTAACCAAAAAAAAAATATATACCCATTTCTCTGGTGGATTTTACTTTGATTTCCCTTATTTCTGTTTTCCTTTTGTGCCTTTTATTATTTAGCTGGCTGAGCTGCTGGGCTGCCATCCCTGGGATTGATGAGCTTTGCATGCAGGAGGTGTCAGGCAGTTTTAGTGCACCTCTTTTATACTCTGCCCACCTCAGCCGTGCTCTGCCTCCTCATAACGAGGGAATATTGGGAATTTCTGCAGCATCTCCCTCCTGCTCAGCCTGATAGCAGCACAGACAGTTGGCAGAACTGAGGGGGGAGAGGGGAATGTGGCTGGACTGGGTTGATTGCACGACAATATCACTGTCTAATCTCAGAGCAGCTCATTTTTTGTTTTTTGGGGGGTTTTTTGTTTGTTTGTTTGTTTTGTTGTTTGTTGTTTGTTGTTTTGTTTTGGTTTTGTTTTGTTTTTTGTTTGTTTGGGGTTTTTTTTGTTTTTTTGGGTTTTTTTGCAATTGTGGGCCAGGCCATCAGTTAAAACAAAAAACAAAGCAAAAACCCAACCCAACAACAACAACAACAAACCCCAAAAACAACAACGAAAAAACCAACCAAAAAAACCCCACAACAACAACAACAACAACAAAATAATCATGCTTTCCATTATTTTAGACAAGGAGCTAATTAAAACCAGAAGCCTGGAGGGGAACAGCTCAGGATCCCATTACACATTTCCCCAGTTGTTGGACTCCCTGCTCTTTTGTTGGTGGCTCTGCTTGTATGGTCTGTCCCCTCACCTGATGGAACTTCTTTTGTCCAATATTATGGAGATCTCTCTGAGAACCTGGCACCTCCCTTCTCCTGTGCTCCCTTTGTGGGCCAGGTAATGGGGGCTGACAGACACAGGAGTGGTAAAACTCTCGTGGCTCCTTTGGTGTGGCTGCCCTGGCTGAGCAACCAGCACAGCTCTGATAAAACCTCATCTCTGGCTTCTCTGCCCTGGAAAAGTTGTAGGGGAACATCTCTCACCAAGTTAAACAGCCTGGGAGTATTGACCTGGCTGGAGTTAAAAAAACCCCCACCCTTTGTTTTAGGTGTGACATATTTTATATCTCTTTTTGGACACTTAAAGAGTAAAAATTCAGCAGCGTGCGAGGAAGAAAAGAGAAAATTTTTTTGTGCTTGCCATGCACTGGATAATTCTACATTGATTACCTTGAACCTAGGATGAGAAGAAATGGTTTTAAACCAAAAGAGAAAAGATTTAGATGGGATTTTGGGCAGGAATTGTTCCCTGGGAGGGTGGGCAGGCCCTGGCACAGGGTGCCCAGAGCAGCTGTGGCTGCCCCTGGATCCCTGGCAGTGCCCAAGGCCAGGTGGGACACTGGGGCTGGGAGCACCCTGGAATAATGGAAGATGACATGGGATGAGTTTTAAGGTCCCTTCCAACCCAAACTGTTCCGTGATTCTCTTGTGGTGTCTCAAAGTTTTCTTTTGGAGAACTCTTGGAGGGATTTACTGCAAGGCTTTTGTCTCTCTAGTTCACTCTTGTTAAAAGCAATCTCCCACCTCACCTGATCCTGTCCAACACCAAAACATGGATGAACATGTCCATGGCCTGAGTGTATCTCAAATGAAAGAAAGGTGATTCTGAGAGGTTTGGTAATGACCAGGAGATAAAGCCAAAAAGCCTGACCCTGTCATGTAATTAACCTTGCTTTTGAGATCCTGCTTGTAAAGGTTGCCAGATTTTCCTCTTGGATGTTATGGCATTCCCATCTGTCTGCAGGTTCTGTGGGTTTGGGTTTCTGCAGCTTGCAGTGTGCTGCTCTGGGAGCAGCCTGGGCCAAGGCACTGCCTTCTCCTCCTGTCAGCAGCAGGAGACAAATGTGAGGGGTAGGATCACACAGCTTCATCTTTTCCATGCTGCAGTCTAGTCTTCAGCCTGCTGGCAAAACTTCTACCCTGCTGAATTCCTTGGTGATGAGTGTTACTTCTTTGACTGATGTGTGCAGGCAGGGGAACATTTCTACATCACTGCCCAAACTTCCTAAAACATACTTAAATAATTTACATAAAATCCAAATCTGCGTGTGAAATATCCTCCTGAGTCGAGGTTTTTTTTCACTGTGAATCCATTCCGTGAGTGGGAGGAAACCTAAACTGTCTTGGATAAAGTGGCCTTTATAAAATATAGATCAATTTCTTAATATTTATGTCAGACGCTTCTCATTATGGGGTTTTTTGGTTTGTTTTTTTTTTTTTCTTCTTCTTTCTTATTTCAGTCTGAAACTGCCTCAGCAACCTCTTGCTAGCACTGCTTCAGGTGGATGTTAACACTAAATCAGGAGAGTTTCTTCTGTGTCTGTCTCATTAAATATTATCTCTCTGATTTGCCAGCGTGGATTGTAATAGGGACATTAAAAAGGCATGTATCTGTAATTGCTTTTTAATGCCACTGCTATTTATAGGTGATTTGAGTTTCAAAGTAACATGGAAAGTCATGTAAAAACAAAAAGCTTCTGGGTGATAAAGGAGTGCCAAGGAAAATTGATCATACATGAAGTTAATTAGCTCAAGTAATGTTAAGCATCCTAGAATGAAGCAGATTTCTGTGTGCAGTGTGTTGTGGTTGTGCCAGTCAAACTCAGGGTTGCACTAAATCCTGCAGCCTCTGAAGTGCTAAAAACCCATGAATTGTATGGTTTAAGTTTTGTATGAGCATTATTATCAGGAGTCATAGCAGTTCCAGGTATGACAGACATAGCCTGATCCATGAATAATAGAAAAAAAAAAAAGTTAATTCAGTTCTGTGTGGAAATACAAGCCTAAGCAATCCTTGTTTTAACTTGTGCATGACAGTTCCCACTGCAGAGCAAGTCCAGCTAGCTCAGAAATCTCCTGAAGGCTTTTACATCACTAAAAACTTTCAGTAAATCACTTAAACCTTAGCTGGGGCAGGGGGGTTCTCCAGAATCCTGTTGAACAGTTTCCCAGAAGATTTGTTCCTTCACAGTTACAGAAAACAAAGCAGAGGCTGCCAGGATTTCTCAGGTCAGCAGTAGTAGCATAAACCTGCTTCGTTTAAGTGTGAATAAATCTGTGTGATGTAAGAGGATGGGGCACCAGGTGCAAATATTTCATATGGAAACAGAGAAATGTGAGTATAAAATAAAATTCTGAAGGGATTTTGTCTGTCCAGCTTGCCCAAGTGTTTTAGAGAGGACTGATTTTTCAGGGAGTGGTTACCCAAGAGTCTGTAGCTCTCTCTGAATTAACAAGTAATTTTTAAGGCTGTTTAATGCATGTGAAAATGCATGGAGTACTCCAAAGTATATATATGAATATATTTGTGGGTGTGCACATATAATTTCTGCACGTTTGACTCACATCTGGCTATATGAATAGTTTGCCTATAATCCTGTGGAACTTCATTTTCTGGCAGATGAGTCTATATTAATTCCTAAAACCCTGAGCAACAACGGAATTACTTTGCAGTGTTAGGGGGGAAAACATTACAATAAAAATGAAGCATACTTTTAATTATCTGTAGTCATTTGGATGAAATCTATAATGAGCTTGATAAATGCTGATGCTCTAGGCATCAATTTTTCAAATGACAGTAGAACCAAAAATATCTGGGAAGGCATTGTTAGCTCAGACTCCACAATATTTTTGAGGTCTGGGTTAGTAGGAATAATTAAAATGACTTATGTAAGATAAGTGTCATATCTCTGTCAGCAACTAAATGTTAAATGTTATTATAAACTAATTACTTCCTGGAATTGAAAAGAAAATTATGATTTTGTGTCTCAACCACTAGAAGATGGTGTCTGATCCTCCCCTCACTAAACCAGCCTGTCTGCAGAGACTTCACTGCAGCCTCAGAGTGGGTGAGGAGCGAGTTTGGGCCAAAAGCCTCGCTGCAGAGAGGAGTCAGAACCTGCTGCTGACGTCCATCAGCTCCTAAAGGACTAAAAGGAGAAGGAGCTGGTGCTGTGGGGTTTCTCTCTGTGTTTGTGAGTGCAGGGAGGAGGAGGAGGAGGGATGCTGGTGGCTCAGCCCTCTGCTGTCCTTCCTTCCTTCCCACCTCCACCTGCTGCAGCTCCATGCTCGGGATGCAGCCGTGGCTCACCTCCCCAAAGCCACAGGCGTTGCTCTGATGCTCCCCTGCAGTCATTTGCTGCAGGATTGATGGGTTTAATTTGCTCGTGAAGGGGTCTGACACATGGCAGAGTCGAGGAATTAGATTCAGGGGAAGTGCAGAGCAGAGAGAGAGAGGTGAAAAAGCAAAGGGAGAAGTAAAAAACTGATTTACCCTGACTGATCTCACTGGTTGTTCTTCCTCTGCTGCCTGAAAAACACGAGCATGGAGGCTGACCTGAGAGCAGGGGTGATGGGCAGTGCTACCTCCATGAGAAGTCACATCTTGTGGAGCTGGGCACTGACAGGAGCCAGCCTCCCACCCTGGGAGGTACCCACAGGTTTCAGGCTTAGTGAAGAAAAGCACCAGTGTGGTTGTGTTGCTTTTTTGTGGTTTTATGTACCCAAGGAAAATGTTTTTCCTGTTGAATAATAAACCTCAGCATGCAAGAGGTGATGAAAGAAGGGCTGTGGGGGGGATAATGCAGGGAGAAGGAGAGGGAGTGGAGAGATGATGAGGAAAGGTTAAGGCAAAATGCAGGGACTGTAGGAACCTAATTAATGGGTAAGAAGGAGAAAGGAAGGAGGAATATTTCAGCCCTCATTCTTTCAGCTGCCTCCACCCCATAAACTCACTCATTGCTTGGTAGCTCAGGCCCATGGTTTTGTTTTGAATCCCCTCATCCTAATTTTAAGTCACATCTTGAAGCAGAATTAGTTGGAAATGAGCCATAATCTCCTGAGAGTATAGCCTGATGTTATTTGAAATATCCCCCCAGGCTTCCCCAGGACACCAAGGTGCCACATTCCAGCAGCTGCTCGGAGTTTGGGCTGTGTTCCCCTGTCCAGGGGCTGAGGGTGGGAGCAGCCCCTGTCTCTGAGGATGTGCTTGTTTAAGAAGTGGTTCAGGCACCATGCAGTGACATCTCTGTGCAAGAAATGGTGCTGCTGCCAAAGCCAGGGAGCAGCTGTGGGGTTTTGGGGTGGGAATGGTGTTAACACCATTGGGGGCTGTGTTAACAGGAGTTGCCAGGGGAGTTGTAGCTTGCTCAGGTAAGAACAACCCTCACACCCTAGAAAACCACATGAGCATTCCCAGGCAGCCTCCAAACAAAGCCACCCAGGTTCCTGATGCAGTGGGGATGTTCTTGGCTGTTTTTCTGTCCCACTAAACTTGTGCTGGGCACTAAAATCAAAGCCTTCTCCAGCATGCTGTGATTGTGCCCTGAGCCTGAGCACAGAGCTGCAGCCTGGTTGTGCTACCAAATTAATTGATCTTCCTGGAAGTCACTGCTTTAATTGGGAAGGAAGAGTGGCAGGAGATGCTGAGAACACCCTTGTGGGCTTGTGTTTAATCTCAGTTTCCACCCTGCATTGATCCCTGGCTCATAAAGGATTCAGATGCAGAGCAGGAGCAGTATTTTGGGGAGATGTAGAATGTTTCTCCTTGCCATGAATTATATCCTTAGTATTGGCCACTGGTGGAGACAAAATATAGGACTAGGTGGACCTTTGGTCTGACAACCTGCAGCTTTTTTTAGGGCTTTTGCCCCTACTGAGTTTTAAAGCAAATTTATAGGCTCGGGATTTAAACACAGATTTCACCACAAAGATCTCCTTAAGTTCCCTGCTCTCTTCACCCAGCATTTTAAAAGGTTACTGAGAGGGACAGTGAGGCACAGGGCAAAATGAAGACATATCTCTAAAAGTCCCATGATTCTGCAAGTGAAATATGAGCACAGCCTGCTCAGAGCAAATGGTTCATGCTGGTGGCAAGGAGGAAATTGTGGGTTTAGTTAAAAACACAAGTACGATTTCGTGTTTCGACAAATTGGCAGAAATGGCAATAAAAATTAAAAATGCAAATGCAAGCCTACAGGCACACACTCCAAAGCAAGAATAAGGTAGAGAGAGGATGTAATTGTTGGTTGGAGTCTAAGGATAAACTTAGGCTCTGTGACTTTTCATTACTGCAGGAGCTTGGCTTCCTGAAAGTGTTGCAGACGCTTGCAATAACCTTTTGTAATCCCCCAGCACTGTTTGCATTTTGGTAGTTCTATTTTAATAAGTTCTGATTTTTCAGCGGAGTTACTTAAATTTCTATGTTTATAAATTTCCCGTGTTAAGAGCAGTTCTCTTGGATCTTTTAACCAGAATTCCCTAGCAGTCTGAAAATGTTCAGATGCAAGTGCAGTCAGACAATTTGCCCAGTGACATCTGTTCAGCAGCATAATTTTACTCTGCTATGAGTGGCATATTTAATTAACTGAGACATTTCAAATAGGATTTGACAGCTTTCCAGCCCAGTATCTCCAAACTTACTGCTGACTGAAAATATGCCATCCTAGGAGCATTACAGGGCCTAGGAAGAATTAGTTTTGTGAAAGGCAGTGCTGGGGTGTTGGAAAATAATGCATTAAAAAGGTCATGTGTGCCACTTGTGATGTGTGTGCCTCTGAGCTTCTGAAACATCTCAGTGAACCTGGGCAGTCTCTCCAGCCTCGGGGATTTGTTTTTGTTTTTGTTTTTTTTGTTCAGGGTTTCCTGCATCTGCAGCTCCAAAGCTGTACTGGGCAGGCAAGATCAGAATGTCATAAAAAGCTCTCAGATTATTTTGTGCAAGTTTTAGTGGAAGCATACTGTTGGAACTTTGGTCACTGAGAATTTTAGGCTTTCTGTGCTGACAGGCACTGACCCCCAAGAAAACACTGCATGTGACCTGAGGATGTGGAGAAGGCTTCCTGAGTTGAGTGACAGCACTGGGATTGTGGGTGTGGGGTTTGAATAGAAGTGTGTGACATCACAGGGTGCAAAACTTAGAGCTGAAGGGTTTAGAATACAGTAATTTATATATAAAGCAAGATGGAGGTTTTAGGGTGGAGGCTGAGTCCTTCTTTTTCACCTTCTTCATGGGTTTGGGTGATGTTTTGTACTTGGAGAGAAAACTCGGCATTGCAGGCCACGGGTGGTTGATTATTGGGTTAAAAGTAAAAATAATTTAGGTGTCATCTCTTAATTGGACAGTTTATCCTTAAAAAGCCTGGTAAAGAGAGAGCTTTACAGCTCCATTTTTAGTTTTTCAGAAGTGGTGTAGAACTCACAACTTGTGAGACTGTGATAGAGATAAGAACTAATAAACATGTGAGTCTGAACAAGAAACACCGTCTCACGCGTTTAATCCTGACTCTGGCAAAAAGGAGATAAAAAGCAACCCTGGGAAGTGTGCTTTTCATCAGCAACCACAGCACTGCAGTGTGAGGAGCAGATCCATGGAAGGGCAGCCAGGAGCTCCAGAGCAGTGTCAGTCTTTGGTCCAGCCCCAGGCAATCCAGAATTCTCCCTGGCACAGATGGGTCTGGGCTCAGCCTGCAGGGTAGCAGAGCCCACATTGCTGCTGATCTCTGCCACAGATAGTTCAGAGGTGCAGGAGTCCAGGGGTTGTTTCCAGCAGAATGCTTTCACTTCTGGCACGTTGCTTCAGGGTTTCACTGAAGCTGCTTCCATTATGCCAAGTTGAAGCTGCTTAATGGGGCTGGAGCAGTAAAGTCTCTCCAAAGCAGGCAGCCTACAGGCTTTGCCTAAAATGTACAGAATTGTGTTTTCCCATCAAGAATCCATTAGCCAATAAGCACACCAGCACCTCTCTGTCACTGACAACAATTTGTGGCTGGTGTTATTCTGGAGCCTGTCCTGAAATGTCTGTTTTTCGTGGCGCCCAGCCCAGCCGAACCAGTCACAGGATTTCTTGTTAATCCATCACACAGGGAAGCTCAGGGAGCTGATATGAAATATTCCTCGCAAGAACAACTCCAGGAGAGGTGCTGTAAGCTCTGGTGTATCAGAATTGGACAGTGAAAAGCAGTCAGAAAGTCTCTGAGGTTAACTTGGGGATGCTGGGAATCCAGTTGTGAGTTTGGCTTTTGGGATGTGTGAGATTGATCAGCTCCAGTCAAAGTCCATGGAAGTGCTGCCATTCCCTCTCCTGCTGGGGAAGTTTTGCTGTGTCTGAGCTCTCTTGTGGAGACAGAGTGAACCTTGCTGGTCTTTGATTCCTCTACATGTGCCCTGTGTGTTGTTCCTTCCCATTAAGGTCTAGGATCACCTAAACCCATCCCATTAGGATACCCTGGGCATCTTGACCAAGTTTAAGCCATTCTAGGGAAGTGACTTGGTTTTACCCATCTACTTTGTTGGAAAACGTGTTATTTATCTTCTTTGTGCTTTTCCCACCCCACTGCTTAGCAGTAGTCTCTTCATTAACGTTTTGGAATTAGAGTGATAAATAAATGCTACAGTTTTGGCAAGTAAATGGTGACATAAATGTGACAATGAGTGATGGAAGCGGGGTGTGCACTGAGGGCCCAGAACAGCACGGGAGGCTGCCAGCATGCTGGATTTCATTTCAATCTTTGCCTGTTGCAATTTTAGGAGGTGAAGCTCATGGATTATTTGCCCAGCAGTCAGGAAAGAAGAAAGCTCTCAATCACTGGGTGATTGCCAGCCAGGGAGCTGCATTTCTCCCTCAGCTGTTCAGATTCCTTGGCTTAGACTGTTGGGTTTTCTGCATGCTGCCACCACACGTAGTGAGGGGTTATAAACACAGGGTGCTTGGAGGCTTTAAAAGGTGGGTTTGTCCCTCTTCTCTCCCTGTTCCCAGCAGGCCAGAGAGCAGCCAAGGATGGGAGTGCTTGTTCCCACACACTGTCCAGGGATCACTCAGAGCATGGCTCTCACCTGTAGCGTGTGTTTGTCAGAATTGGTTGTTGGTGTGCCAGGCACTATTCCACTCATTCCAGGGACTCCAGTAGGATGATCTGAATTTCTGCATCAAAAGGTCTGTGTGCAAGCACAAAGACATGTTTTCCAAAACTAGTGTATGATCCACTCAAATTGTCCATCTCCAGACCGTGTGAAATAGGCTGCAGACTTCTACCATTGAGCTGCTGTTGAAACCTGGGATGCTTGGTTGATTTCCCAGCTATTATAGTTTTATTTTACTCCCCTCTTTTCCTCTGAATTGTTGTGCTAATTAAGCTCACAAATTTCAATCTCTCAGGTTCTTCAATTATGACATTGCAGCCCCTCTGTGGCAGCACACTGGAGTGTGGCAGATAGGATATTATGAAGTGGAGACATTCAATGGGAAAACGTCCAAAAGCAGTTCAAATCACTTAAGATAATTAAACAAGGGGAAAGAATGTGGCATGTTTAAAGAAAATGAGATGGTGTTGTGAATAGAATGGTGTTAGCTACCTGTGCATGGGAAACTCATTATCCATGCTGAACTCATTTTTTACCTTGTAATGAGAAAGAAGAATTGGAAAACACCTCTGTGAACATCACCTTTGTGAGTGCTTGCACTGAGACCACCAGAGCAGAGGCAGCAGGTTTAACAGACTTGTTTATTCCTCTAGATGTAGCTGGGGAAAAAAAAAAATGAAGCAATTGAAGAAATAACAACTAATTTCAGTGTAAAGGTCAAAATGACCTGAATTGAGATGCTTAAGAATTAATGGAGTAGGCTGGTGACAGCAGGCAGAATAAATGACATTTTTTATAACTGCCTGCTCACCATCCTGTTTCAGCCTCTTCACCTCCCCCAGATGTAGGAAAGGTTTCAAATGCATTGCCAGAGGGGTTTTAATAAGAGTTTGTATAACAGAGTGAGGCAGTGCTTGAATGGGAGAGAAAACAGGCACTTGATCATTGGGAAGGACAAAAAAAGAGTAAAAAGTCTGAGTAAAGGTTAGGGGCAGGCAGCACTCCTGAGGGGAAGGGAGGAGCACAGCCACACCTGAGCCACCTGCAGCACCCCTGCCTTGCCCTGGGCACTGTCCAGAAGTGCAGCACAGAGGCTGACTGCCATCCTCCACAGAGCCAGAAGGATATTTAATGTCCTTCCTAAAACAGCACTTCCTAAAGTGGAGTGACTACACAGAGCTGTGAATCAAAGCCAAGGGGAAGCAGAAAATCAGCCTTCAGAGCACACAAAGTGTTACGTTCCTCTCCAGAGCTCAACAGGGCACAGCACCTTCTCTCCACTACTGAGAAGGCAGGTAACCAAAGGGGGGCATCACATCCCTGTGATGTTGAAACCCAGGGTCTGCTCCTGCTGAGATGATGCTGAGAGTTTTCCTGAGTAGCACTGACAGAAGTGCACAGTCCTTGTCCTTCCTTACAGCCTGAGTGCTTTCTTGCAGCTCGGTGCCTGGATGGCTGAAGGGCAGTTTGATAATAATCTGCACCTATGTGAATGACAGCTGTACCAAAAAGGAGAGCAACTGTCTCAGCTGGTGAAAGAAGTGGGCTAGGAAAAACCAGGAAAGGCTGGGTTTTGGGAAATGCATCGTGACAGTAACATCTGTTGGAATGCAAAGTAATCTCCCCTGGAAAGCGGTGGGATCAGCGTTGCTCCTGACATTTGCAGCTCGATGAGGCAGAACCTGGTTTGATCTAAGGCACACTTGGCTTCCAGGAGGCCCTCTGTGTGATCCACTAGATTTTTTCCATCTCTGACTCCTGTGACTGTCTGTCTGACTCTCCCTGGGTGATGAAATATCATTATAACCTTTTGAAATAATATATCGGCGCCTGGAGAGCAGAGACTGATTTTCTCATTTGCAAGTGAGAGGCAGTGTGTTAAATTACCACTCCTGTCATTAAATGGATTGAAGGGGGGGAAAAAAAAAATCTGATGTGCTTGAACCAGGACATTTTTCTCCTCCCCAAACAAACCACCGAAGATTTCACCTTGTGGGGGGCCAGGAAGGTGAGGATTAGAAGTTTAAATAACATTCATCATATTCTCTGAGGCTTAGGTTACTTGCTTGACAACTGAAAATGTTTCTGCAAGTCTGACATGGAAGCTTTCTGCTGACTTACAGAGGATGAGGGAGCCTGTGCTGTGCCTGTCAGAGATCAGGAGGCATAAAATTTATCTTTCTGGGCCAGGGAAGCTTCTACTTGTTCATTTGGCTCTGGGAAATTTGATCCTGAACAACCTGGTCTAGTGGAAGATGTCTGTGCCCATGGCAGGGGGTGGAACTGGATGGGCTTTACAGTCCCTTCCTTCCCAAACCGTCCTGTGGCTCTGTGAAATGTGAAATAATCACTGTGCTGATAAACTCAGTGACTAAGTTTGTGAGTAACTGTGCTCGAGAATTGCACTTTTGCATCTGTGGAGCATCAGTGAGAAAGTTGCAGGGTTGTTTCAGCTGATTTTTTAAAATCACATCAAGCAGCTGATGCAGTTCTCCACAGCATTTGTTTCTGTCTCTTCATGCAGGGCAAAGTATTGATAATCATCTGGGACTGCTGAGCATTGTAGCTGGCAACATTTGAAACTCCAGACATGGTGATGAATTGCTCTATGATACATTAATGTTATTTTGATCCCTGCTCTTTCAGAATTACATTGATCCAATTAGGTTAAGTAGCTCGCCATCTAAATTAATTTACTTTCTTCTATTAATCTCCTTTACTCTGGGTCAAAACCAGAAATGTAAATCAATCCATTATATTGCATATCTTTGGGGGGGTGGGAGAGTAATTAAATTACCTAATAGATACATATGCTGGATTGATTGTTTGGTGTGTTGAACATTATTGCCATCGTTGGAAAGTGAAGTGGTGCACGCTCAGTAGTGCAGTTTGAGTGCTTGTTACACTTAATTTTCATAACCTCTCAAGGAATGCCTTGCTGTCCCTGGGTACCACCCTACATACCCTACACACAGCTTGTAGGATAATTGGGCATTTTGCAAGTGGGGATAAAAACTCTTTCCTCTGCCAGGAGCTGTTGGACTCCCTGGCAGTGTCTCAGAGGTCCTCACCCTCTGCAGTGTGGAGAAAACCTTTCCCTGGCTCCTTCTCAGGTGGCAGCAGAGCAGATGTCTCAGCACTGATGCCTGAGTTACCCAACTGAAGGAGGGGTGGTGCAGACTCCTGAAAAGCTGCCTTCTTTTCCCAGCTGCACCTGAAATCTCCATGGTTTGATGTCATGGAATCACAGGATGGTTTGAATTGGGAGGGACCTTAAAGCTCATCCAGTGCCACCCCCTGCCATGGGCAGGGACACCTCCCACTGTCCCAGGCTGCTCCAAACCCCATCCAGCCTGGCCTTGGACATTGCCAGGGATCCAGGGGCAGCCACAACTCTGTTCCACACTGGAACATTCTTCTGCTTTCCTTAGCTTAGTCCAACAGTGGGATTCCATCATGTTGATGCTCTTGCCAGTCGTTTACAGCTCACACTGGGAATTCTTACTTCCAGCCAGTATTTTCAGGATCTGTATCAAACTTCCCTCCTGACAGGGACGTTGCTGACACCAGGAGGTTGTTTACCTGCTACATTTCCTCACTTTAGTGGGAAGAGCTTTCCATGGGAAGACTCAAATACAAATGAAGCTCTGATGTGAGGGAATGAGATCCAATGCAGTGGCTGGAAACTGAATGCTGGCACAGTTAAAGCAGATACAAAGTGCAGTGGTTTTAGGCCGGGCTTAGTGAAAATCTGACAGGTTTGTGATAGTTCCATCTTTCTGGGAGATTGAGGCAAGAGCTCTTTGCAGTAGGAAAATGGATCTGGTTCCTTCCCTGTCATTGTAGCAGAAGATAAATTTGGGTCAAATGATCCCTGTAATAGGGCAGGGCAGGCTGGTTCACAAATCCCTTCTGGCATTCAAACCTACAGATCTATGAAGTGTTTTCTAAATCTGTGCCTGAGAGCAGAATGAACAGCAGCAGAAAGGTCACCTTTATCATCATTGCTGTCAAACACCTTGGAAACAGCAGAGCACAAAGCAAGTGTGTTGCTCAATCACTTTGCCCTTCTGCTACATCTGTTACCTTTACCTGCACTTTGTCCCCTTCAATGAAACTCACTCCCCTGTCCTGGATGAAATCCCATTTCCAAAAACTGCACAGGGAAACTCCGCTGGCTTCAGCGATGGGATCTTGCCTTTACAAAGGTAATTAATGCCTGCTAAATGCAGAACTTGGCAGTGTTAGATAAATAATGATAATTATGAAAGCAGCTGCTCCGTGTGATAATGGAACAGAGGGGGAACGGAGAGGGGCTTTTTGCAAGAGTGGGTAGTGACAGGGCAAGGGGAGTGGCTCCAAACTGGCACTGAGTAGGGTTGGATGGGATATTGGGAAGGGATTTTTCCCTGGGAGGGTGGGCAGGGCTGGCACAGGGTGCCCAGAGCAGCTGTGGCTGCCCCTGCATCCCTGGCAGTGCCCAGGGGATGTTGGATGGAGCTCTGAGCAACCTGGCACAGGGGTGGTACTGGAAGATCTCAAAGGTCTCTTCCAACCCAAAGCATCCCATGATTGTTGGATGCAGCCCACTTTGCTCCTGGCAGGGTTTGTGGAGGCTGCAGGCACAAGAGGTGGGATCACCACTGCAGTCAAGGGTCCTCTGAGGCCCCACAGGAGTCCCTGTGGAGCTGGTTGGTGTAATTTATTATTGTGTCCCTAAATCAACTCCAGATGTTTTCGTTGGGCACCCAAATCCTGCTGTGGGTGTGGTGCTTGCCTGAGATCCAGTTCCTACAAACCCAGCAAATGCTGCAGTGCTTTAACATTCCATATCTATTAAAATGCTAATATTTCCCATAAGCTGAAAAATTTATAAGTTAAATGGGAGAATCTCTGCTTGAATGCTCACTATAATGTGTTGGGGCTTCATTTTTTGCCTTGCCACTTCCTTATTTTCTTTTTTTCCTTTTCTTTTTTTGTTTTTGGTCTTGTTTCATTCTTTTTTTTTTCCCTACCTCAAGACAGAGGCTTTTAAAGCTGGGTTTTCTCCCTAGTAAGTGTTTGTAGAGTTCCTAGCACAACCAGCTCCCTGATGGAGCCACTGGATATTAATGTGATGCAAATTAATCAGTAATGAAAATTAAATGTGTGTTTATGCTCTAGTTATAATGTTTATACAAATACAGGAAACGTGTACCACGGCTCTGTGCAGGTTCCCACCACAATATTTGCAAGGGTGCAGCATTAACCAGCTTTAAATAAAAGAAAGGGCCTGGTTTGTTCAAATGAAGAACCCAAGGGAGAAGCCCCTCTTTGAAGTGGAGCAGAATGAGCATTGTGAAATGCAGAGCCAGGGATTTTCAATATTCTGCACTCTCCAGTTTTCTGAAGGTGATGGTGGCATTTATCTCTTGGCTCCTTCTGTATTGTGCTTTTGCAGTTCACCAGAAATGTTGTCAAAACTCAAGGGTGTTCGTGATGTGGAGCACAACTCAAAACCTGCGTTAGGAATAAATGTGAATGAGTGTTCCTCCTTCTGGCTTTGTTAGAAATGCTCCTTAGATAAGGAGTTGAAAACAGATCAATAGCAACACTTCTTTTTAAAAAAAAAAAACAAAACAAGAGGCAGATGCAGCTTCCCCTCTTCCATGAGTTCTCTACAAGAACTTTTCGTGGTTGTCGTGCACATTCCCCTCCCTGGAGATTCCTGGAAAATGACAATTGCAAGTCCAAATTTTTTTTTTTTTTTAATCTCATTGCCAAAGGCAGGAGGGGAAGTGTGGAGAGAATGGGAACAAACTGCCTCATCCCACACATGAACTTGCACAGTCTCCTGTGAAATCGTTAAATTTCCATTTGTGAATATCCTTTCAGATGATCAGGATAAACCCAGTGCTGCAAATTCTGTGATGTTCATGCAGTGTTTTCCCTGGAGTGTCAATAGGAGTTTGTTTCACTCACCAAGTGCTGAATTAGTCTTTGGGTGGTCACTTGCTGATGAATACAACAGATTAGATGGGAAAATAAGGAACACAGGGAAAACATTTTCCTTTTCAACAAACCACCATTACTTAACAATACTCTAAACCCCAGATTCCCCATTTAACCTAAAATGTGTTGAAAATCACATGGAAGATTCAACACTGCAATGTGCTGGCACGGAGTCCTCATTTGGAAGAGAAAAGAGTCTGGAAACTTGTAGTCTATTCACAATTACCACAGGAAGTGTTCGTGTCCTGCAGCTTCGATATTTGGAGTTCTATATTCCCTCATTCCCCGCAGTCACTGAATCCTTAATGCCTGCCTTTGATCCTTATCTCAAACAGAACCTCTGAAGGATAAACTCAAGGTGAGGTGGCCTCAATATTCCATGTGCTCTGTTTTGTTTTTTTTTTCCAGGGGCCTGCTGGCCAGAGGCTTCACAGAGACCCATTATCTGCAGGATGGCACTGACGTGGTGCTCACGCGCAATCGCACGGTAAGGCTGGCGTGTCCTGGGTAGATGGTGCTTCATCCTAAAAATCCACAGTGTTCTCTGCCAGGATCTGAGCCCTGGGATGAAAAAGCTCGACCTGTGATCTTTTTTTTTTTTTTTTTTTTTTTTTTTTTTTTTTTTTTTTTTTTTTTTGCTGTTGCCTTCAGTGTCTTTGTGGCTGCTCTGATCCTACACATGAGCTTTTAGAGGCAGACTTTAAAGGCGAGCTCTGGGCTTTCAACCAGGTGACTTTTAAAATTTGTGAGGTTGGTTTTTTGTTTTTTTTTTCAGCTTCATGGAAAGAGACCCATTAAAATTTGATAATTATGGCAGTCATGGCTGCTCAGTTATGGAGAAAAGCCCTGGTTCTGTTTGGGGGAAAAAAAACCAAAACCCTTAAATATCTGATTTCCAGAGTGCAAAAGTTCATGTCAGAAGTTGGAAGGCTTGGATGTCTTTCCTCACTGGGGTTTAGGAGAGGGTGTTGGTTGGGTTTATTTTTAAATCCAGGCCATAAGTGTGTTGTGGATGTACTTTATACTTGTATTTGTGTCTATGCATGTGTATATTTATGTACATGTATAAATGTGGTTATATACAAAATATGGCTTGTTAAAATAGGCAGCTAAAACCTGCTCTTTACAAATAAAAACCCCTTAAGGCAGGAATGTTTCTTGTCCTCTGACAGCATGAATGCCTTAATTAGAAATAATGCAGCAAGCCATTTTAATTACAAAGCTTATCTTTTATCTGCCTAAGTCCCATAAAGTATTTGTTATGTTGTGGTATTTACTTACTGACACTGTCAGCAGAGACACCACGCTTTGTGTTCCCAGCCATAATGGGCTTTGCTGGGATCAGAGGAAGGAATTATTTCTCTGCATAACATCTTATTTCTGAAAAAAGCATCTTCATTATAGCTCCAGACACCCCAAGAAAAGCAATCATTTCGAAAGCTTTCAGAGCTTTCATTTTGCTGGGTGCTCATCTCTCCTTCAAAATCAGCTTGGGAGAGAATAGTCATTTGTTTTAGGAGCTGGAAGGCTGCAGAGACTCCTGAAGGAAGTAAAAGGAAATAAATGAAGCACATGAGTCTTTCAGAGATTTACCTGAGTTAACAGAAGTATGTGTACAGCTAATGACAGGTTTCCCTTGCTAAAATACAGTACCTGTTTGCATAATGGCAAAGCAAGTCATGATTAATAATGACAGTGCATTTTGCTGCCTGAAAAAGAGAGAGATCATTGAATTCATTTTTCATTAAACGCTGCAGTACGGTTGAGAAAAGCTACAGCTCCGATTTTATTTTTATATCTCCTCACTGAGGACATCAATACAGTCTGGAGTTGAAACCAAATCTGATTTTCCATTGAAAAGTTGCTTAGTCAAATTCTGCTTGGAGGTCAAAGCAGGTTTGTGGAGCTGTCACCGGGGCAGTTCTCTAGCACACGAGTCAGTGTCTAGGTTATTTTTCAATTTAAAGCACCTGGAAACTTGTCAAAAGCTGTGATTTATGAAATGATCTCAAGCAAGGATAGAGTACTGTTTTAAGTATGATGGATCAGCCTTGGTAATTATTTGTTTTTGAGGGGTCACTCATTTTATATACTAGTTTGCAGGAATAAAAAGATTTGATAGCAGAAAGAAAAAAAAATCCTGCAATTCAGTGGAGTTACTGAGCTAGAAATCAATTTTCTCCCAGTCCCGTTGCAGGCCATGCTCTGATAAGTTTACATTTTCGATATTGAACTTTGGCATCTCATAGCTGGATCTCAGAGAAATTGTGAAATGGGCCACAACCAGGAGCTCAGAGTTAATAAAATGACAAGTTGTATGTGGAGAGGGAAAGAAATCAGGCCCTTTGCCATAATTCACTCTTAGATAAAGACAGCTGGACCACAGCAGCAGCTGTGTGGGGTGAGATATTGGCTCCCCTCCCCATCTCACTGTGCCTGTGCTCAGCTCTCAAACCCAAAGAAATCTTTTCCAGGAGCTCTGAGCTTCACCTCTGACTCATGCTTGCTTTAAGCAATCAGAATAAACCTATTTTATTTTTGGTTTCAGCATATAAGAGGTTCAGTGCTTGAGTGGGGGGAGAGTGCATTGGTTTTTCTTCTATCAGCTGGATGCATGGAACTGATAACACTGAAATAAAGTGAAATAGTGCACCCACACTGAAAGTTTGACAATTGTGACTGAAGTGATCACCCCCCCCAAAAAATTCAGTCTGTGACTCCCTCCCTTCTCTTTTGGCTTTGTCTTTGCTAATGTGTTACTGACTCTTTATGAGGATTGATGATAAAAATACCCAAGAGTAAAACACTCTCACCTAGTTTCTGTCATTTCTTCCACTGGGAAAAGCCACTGAGATTTGTATTTAGAAAGTCAGAGCTGGCTGTTCTGTGTCCACTTGCTCGTGCTGGAAATCAAACAAACATTTTTCCTGGCATAAAGTTGTTTGCAGAAAATTCCTGTCTGAATCATTCCGTCTTGCCCAGACTGTCGCTTTCTTCACCAAAATCAAGGTGGTCTTTAGAAGTTTGCTATGTGAGCTTTTGTGAGTGACAACCATGCCCCAGACTGGAAAGGTTAATTAATGCAGTAATGAACCAAGCCATTAAAAGGCACAGGGAGATGACTGTTAGGTTGCAGCACTGATAACTTCCCTCTGCACTAATCAGATAGGAACCTTTTACAGCAGAGTTTTCACTTTCCAGGTGGCATTCAAAGGACCACGAGAAAAGAAACACTGGACATGACACAATCCTTGCTTTCCAGCCAGTCACATAATTGGGAATGCAATATAACCTTTAGTCAACAATAAAATTAGCCTTGATTCCAGACAGATATGTGGATGTGCTTAGAAACCCTCTGCTGTGGGTGCCTTTTGCAAGCAGTGGATTATTAAAGAAATATAATAACCTAGCCACAAAATGAAATTGGACTGTTGTCTCTCAAAATAGAAGACACCCCCTCTCCTTTATTCTTGGTTGTTTTTAATAACATGCAGTTACTTGGTTGGGTATTTCAATAAAAAAAAAATCCTTTCCAACCTGTTTCCCTTGTTCTTCATTTGCTTTGTGATATTTTTTTTCCAAGTTATAGGGTTGGGATTGGCTTTGTTATACTTCTCTTTTCACATATCTACCTCCTATAGGGACACACATTTAAGGGATTTAAATGCCCTTAAATCCTCATAGGGATCTCTATGGAAAGCAATAAAATGCTGCAGCTGATCTGTTCATCTGATTAATTTTATAAAATATGTGATGTTGCAGCTTTAAATAAACAACACAGAAAAAGGGGGGGTCAGTCATACAAATTTGACATTATTGATCCTTTAAAAGATAAGAACACAAAACCAAACAAAAAACCTCATCTACCCTTTGGGGGTTTAGGAAGCACCCCAGGTTTCCATTTAGGAGCTGTTTGGCCTGTTAAGGACAGTGAATATTTGGTGGGGTAGGAAAGGTGCTGTCAGTGTGGTGGTGAATACTGTGGCCTGAAATGGATAATCACCTTGAAATAAAAGGGCTGGAAACCCAGGAGCAAAGAGCCTTTGTGAGCACTGAAATGTTTTCTCTTCCTGCCACAGGGTCACTGCTTTTACCATGGGCAGGTCCAGGGGTACCCCGAGTCCTCCGTCAGCCTCAGCACCTGCTCAGGACTCAGGTGAGCCAAGATTTCAGCAACATCTGAGCTCCTGAGAGCTTGGTTTGACTGTTAATGAATGAATTAATACTGGGGAAGGGGCTGGAGCCCCAGGAGGGGCTGAGGGAGCTGGGGAAGGGGCTCAGCCTGGAGCAAAGGAGGCTCAGGGGGCCCCTGTGGCTCTGCACAGCTCCTGCCAGGAGGGGACAGCCAGGGGGGTCGGGCTCTGCTCCCAGGGAACAGGGACAGGAGGACAGGGAATTGCCTCAGCCTGGGCCAGGGGAGGCTCAGGGTGGATATTTGGGGAAATTCCCTCATGGAAAGGTTTGTCCAGGCCTGGCACAGCTGCCCAGGGCAGTGCGGGAGTCCCCATCCCTGGAGGGATTTAAAATCCCTGTGGATGTGGCACTTGGGGACATGGGACACTGGTGGCCTTGGCAGAGCTGGGGAATGGTTGGACTCAGTCATCTTAGAGGGCTTCTCCAGCAGAAATAATTCCATGTTTCTGTCTCTTCAAATGTTGGATGAATCCCTACAAATAATTTTCTCTCTAGTTGCTCTGAGGAGAAAAAACAAAGAGTAGATAACACAGTTTGGGGGGTTTTCCAAAGGCCATGCCTTCTCTCCTGCTGCCCATCCCTCTCTGTGCCCGTTTCTTGGCACATTTTCATACTGGCAGTGTCCAATGGCTTTCCAGGCCTCTTTGTCCTCAAAACTGTTCCACCAGTGCTGTCAGCACTGCTTTGCCAGCTGGGAAATCACTCATTGTCCAGCGGCCTCATCCTCAGGAGAGGTGGCTTTAGAAATCAGAGAATCAAAGATTCTCAATAATTGTGTTTATGGCAGGGAAGATGCTCAGGATTTGGATTTTAGCTGCTTGTTAGCAGCAGAGCAGCAGATTCCTGTCGCTGAAAACCAAACCTCTCCTGAGTTTGACAAAGGAATGGGCTGACAGCATTTCAAGTACACAATGGACACAGTTCAGGAAACAATTATCTTTCTTACTTGGACAATCAGAGACTGGTATTTACTCACAGAGCTGTTCCAAATCACAATAATTAACTGTAAATTGGCTCTAGCTTCTCCCTGGAAAACCCAGTTTTCCTGTCAGAATTCCAGCTGTCTCAGCCTTTTCTGGGTTTGATTTATCTACAAACAGCAGGAGTAGCTGGAATCTTTTCCCCTTGATTTTGCATTTTGTGCAATAGTGGCATTGTCAAGGCTTTTGTAAGGGTGCTCTGGGACAGACAGCAGCAGAGAGAGCAGAGTTTGATCCCAGGATCTCTCTCTCTCTCTGGGAGTGACCCGTTTGCTGTAGTGGATGGGATTCCTTTGGCTCACTCCCACACAGAGAGGGGCTTTGTGGGTGCTTCACCATGGATCCAGCATCTTCCAAAAGTTTAGTAAACCCCTTGGATGAACAGTCCGCATTTATCTGTCATTCTCACTGTAAAATATATCCAGAATTTAAAACTGTTTGTAAAAATCTGATGCAGAGCTCTCAGTATTGTAGTTAAAGGGTCAGAATGCTGCAAGCTCCACAGGGAGAACTTGTACGTCGTGGGACAGTGTCTGCATTGATGTCCCTGCTCCAGAGCTACCTGGAAGTGAATCACTCTCAGGAGAAAATAGGGTTTGGGTTGGAAGGAGTCTTCTCTTTCTTCTCCAAAGTGCTCTCCTTGCAATTGTGGAGCTCCCAGAGTTGTTTCCCAGTTTTAGGTGGTTCAGAAATGTCAAGACAGCAGGAACACTTTCCTGACTCTGTTGCAGACAAATCCCCAAAGTGCAAGCTGCCAGGGTTAGGCTCCTTCTCTGCAGGGAAAGCAGAGCAGCACCTTTTCCAGTACAAAATTTCAGACATTTCCTTTGCACTGCATGTTTTGTTCTAGTAGGATATCAGCTGAGGATAAATCCCAGTTTCACTGCTGAGGTTGGTAAGCAGTGTCCATGGGTGAGAACAGTTTGTGATAAGAGTTCTGTGCCTGTTGATTCCCTCCACCAAACCTGTTTCACAGCCCAGCAACCAACAGCAACAACTCCCAGACAGCAGTAACTCCCAGATAGTGCCTGTGCTTGATCATAGAAGCACAGAAGGGTTTGGGTTGGAAGGGACCTGAAAGTTCATCCATTCCACCCTCTGCCAAGGGTAGGGACACCTTCCACTAGACCAGGTTGCTGGAAAAAAAAAAAAGGACAGTCCAAAAGAACTTTAGGGCATGGGTTGGGCTCTAGGTTGGAGGTGTCTTCCAACCTAGTCATTCTGTATTCTGTATTTTGTATTCTGTAACTTCATGGCTTACTTTGCTGGCAGCTTTGCTAGCTTGAAGGAATAGATATGGATGGGATGGGATGGGATGGGATGATGTACTTGCCACCACCTTGCTGGAGCAGGCACTCTAGTTTTTCCATAGCATGCTAAAGACTCCAGTCTGCAGGAGCAGAGACACGAGGCACTGTGTGGCCATGCAGCCCCAGGTGGGGACAGTCCCTGGAGCAGCCCTTTCACTGGCAGCAGCTGTTGCAAGGGAGGCCAGGTCTCATTTTCAGGGTCTGCTCCTGGCTTTGTGACAGTTTTTAAGTGAATCAGACAAATGTCTCTGTCTCGGTTTCTCCATCTGTGAAATCCATTTAATGATTCTTACCTACCTCACACAGCTGCTGCGTGGAGCTGGGGTTCAAGTGCCTGAAAAACATCTAATGAAAGGAAGTGCATGCTGTCAGCCCTCTGAAATCCTAGAGAACCAATACCTTCCCCCTCCCACCAGACAGGCACCTTGGGCATTGTTCCAGATGTGGATAGGTAGGGGCTGTGCAATTTCCCTCAGATCAGCAGAGGTTATTAAAAGACATGAAACTACTCATTAAGAAGAGGTTCCACATTTCAGTGTGCTCTGAAGCCTGAGTGCTCAGCAGCAGTCAGAGAAGCAAAAGGGATCATAGGAATTACTGAGACAGAAATAGAGGATAAAACAAGAACCCTCATTACCACTTTATAAATCCACAGAGCGCTCACGTCTTGAGTGCTGCATGCAGTTCTTGTTTTCCCCTCCCCTGCTCCATCTCAGAAGAGGAAGAAGCATCACATCCAGAAAAGGTACAGAGAAGGGCAAAAATGGTGATCAAAGGTATGGAGCAGCTTTTATGCCAGGAGAGAAAATAGACTAGGATTTGTCACTTTTGAAAGGAGATGACGGAGGAGAGGAGCATGATGAAACGAGGTTCAGTGTCATGCTGGAGAGGGGACAATTACTGAGTATTCTTCATAACCTCCAAATTAGGAGACATCAACTGAAACTTTAGAGCAGAGGAATGTGCTTCTTTTATTCACAGAAGGCAGCACTGGAGCTGCCACAGGTGGGTGTCAGTGTAAAAAGTATCAATGGAGCCCAGAAAGATGTGACAGCTGGGGAAGGGGAGCTCAGGGAGCCTCTGCAGGGCTGTCACACCCTGAGATGTCCCTGACCCTGCTGCTCTCAGAGCTGGGGGTGCTTGCTCTGTTCTTACCTCTCACCCCCGAGTTCCTGCTCTTGGCCAAGGCCAGAGAGGAGGTGCTGAGCTGGAGGATCCCTGCTCTGACCTCCCCCAGCCATCAGGATTTTCCCTCCACGTGGCTGAGCAGCTGAGATGTGTTTTTAGCTCCTGAACGTGATGTGATTGTTCTGTGATGAGGAAGGATTGTGTGAAATCTGAAAACCAAGGTTTGTCTGGTTTGTCAGGCAGATAGAGGGGTGAGAGGTGAAGAGCAGAGAGGAGGAGGCTCAGCTCTCTCAAACACTCACATTTCTCAGCTCTGTTACATCCTCACACGCTTAACATTCGAGCTCCTCACCTCACACAGGAGCACAATGGCAGAAGTAGAGGGATTGACACTGAGAGCTGCCTAAAATGCAGGTTAGAGGAGAATATAATCATGCCTAAATCTGGCTGGCTCCTGTGAGAAGGAGGAGCTGAATGGCAGAGAGGGCTCAGGAAATGCTGAGTGCACGAAAAGGGAACAATGGCTAATCAGGATTTCTGCGTGTCCATCTGGATCAGAAAGCCAATTAGACTGTCAGAGCTTGTGGGAAGGTGAAGGTACACCAGATCTGAGCCATTTCCTTCCTGTCCTCAGGAAATGCCCTTCTGTTTATCCAGCTTGGAGGCTCTTCAAGTTTTTAGCAAATAATTTTGGCCTGTGGCCACAGCTCACATCTTCTGTGATAAATTTGTTTAGACTTGATGATTTTTCCCTGATTACTTTCCCTTTGAGTGGTGAATACACCCAGAACTGCAGCCTGGAGAAGGGCACAAACCTCCCTGGTCCAGGGGCTGGCAGAGAACTCTGGCATGGGAATGTGCAGCTACAAAAGCATCTGCAGTGACCTCTTAGATGGGTGAGAGGTGCCCCCAAAAATTCCTCAGGAGCCTAAGGATAGAAATCTCCCAGGAAGCCTTTTCCTCCTGAAACACCAAAATGCACTTGAACGGCCTCAGATATTTTACCCAAATTGTTAGGTAATTAACCCAGAAAGTGTTCAGTCATTGTCCAGCCTCATCAGCAGCTGAAACATGCAGTGTCCACCCTGGCAGGGATGGGGAGAGGGCCCCAGAATGGAGCAGATGCTCATTTTTACTGGGATTACAGAGTTATGGTACCCGAGGCTGCCAATACCATTTTTCAAATGGTCTGGCTGAACTCTCTGCAGCCCAGACACAGTCAGCTGAGGAGGGGATTTAAATGTGACACTCCAGACATCAACTAGTGAAGAAGGGAATGGAAGTGGGAAACCAGTGAGAAAAAGAAATGTGAATTCCTCCCAACTCCCCAAGCATCATTTCCCCACAGAAGAAGAGATTTAATCCAAAAGCTAAGTGAGGAGAAAATCCCTGTTGAGAAAAGCACTGGTTTGGATGTGAGCTTTCCCCCATACTTTCTGAAGAGCTTTTAGTTCATATAAACATCCTGCATGGTTTGTAATTTATCTGACTGGGAAACTCCTGGAGGATTTTGAGCTCAGCATTAAAAACCATTCACTTTCTGGGGTTTCACAGCTTCTGTGGGCTGCCTGCTCCAGGGGAGCAGCTCCTGGCTGAGGGTCTCCTCTGTGATGTGAGATGGACATCATGTCCAGCCTTTGACCATGGTGTGCACGGGCCCCCCAGGTGCACAGGGATCACTGCCAGGACAAGGATGAAGAATGATTCCTACCCAGCTGTTTGAGTCTGCTCCTTCTCCATCCACTCTGCTCCCTGCATTGAGTGGGGCTGTGCAAGTTGGAATCTTCTTTTCCTGTCTCTCTGTTTGCTGCAGGGTGCTATCAAATGTGCTCACTAAATTGGTACCCATGCCAACACCTCTTTCCTTCTTCCCTTCCCTTCCCTTCCCTTCCCTTCCCTTCCCTTCCCTTCCCTCTTTCCTTTCCCACCCCCACAAGTGACACTTTCTCTGACAACCCAATTACTGTTGCTTGCAGCCCAAATGCTGGGCCATGAAATTGAATTTTCTCTTCCCATTCAAGTAACTCCTTTCTGGAATTCCAGGAATCAAAGTCGCAGCTCAATCTGCATCCAGTCTGGACAGATCTGTCCTGCACTGAGAAAGGATGAAGTGTGTGCTGCAGGAGTCTCTGGCCATAATTCCATCTCAGAGAATATGTTTTCAGGTTTATGAAAGGCACTGGCTGGAACAGAAGCTCAGTGAGTGATGATGTGTCTGTGTTGAGAGCACCTCCACCACTCCTGTGAGATGTAAAACCAGTGGTGCTACTGCCTCCACCACCCTTTGGGATGCTGCCCTTGGTTGATTTGGGTCAGATTTGTTATTTTAATAGAATCCTGCTGTGCAGTGTAGTAGGATAATGGGATTGGTTGGCTCTCCTGTTGTGCTCTTCATCAATAGATAATTTTTTTTTTCCTGTGGGTACTAAAATTTCCTCCATTTTCGAGGTGGGGAATTGTTGCAGAAAGAGGTGACCAGGGGCAGTGGTGGAGACAGGAGCACATCTGCCTCCAGCCTCCCATTCTCTGTATTTCCCAGTCCTTTAAAGTTAAAGAATGACCAAACCATTTGAAAAAAATCTAAATATCAGCTCTATTAGAAAAACAGTCAATAGATCATCCTGCTCATTTATCCCTATAGCATCCATCTGCAACTTATTAAAACAGCCTGAAAGTGAAGTCCTCATTCACCACTTCATTTTTTTTCCTCTTTTGTTTGTTTGCCTGCTTACTTGCCTGGGAATTTGTTATCCAGAGCCCTGGGAATGTAGTATGTATAATAAAAATAAATAAAAATGCCCTCTCAGTGCACAGATCACCCCCTGAGACGGTGCCTGTTGAGCAGCCCTGCTCTCCAGGGTCACAAGGCTCCAATTCTGGTACCTTTTCAGCTAAAACTCCTTGTGAAATGCATGGAAGGGCTGTGGGATCAGCCCCTGTCCTTCTGAAGCTGTAACCTTAAGTGTGGGATGAAGGACCTGGAGGTTTTCAGGTGGCACAGGAGCACTGCAGTGTCTGTGGGCAGGGACAGACTTTAGGTGAATGTTTCGTGTGTGAGCAGGATTGCCCTCTAATTAATTTCTCACCAGCTCAGGACAGCCACATTCCTCTGCCAGTGGTAATAGAGCTTTTTTTATTATTATTGTTTAGAAATGAGTATAACTTCGAGCTTCATTAAAACCAAATGTTTAATTGTACTTGTGGATCTCAGGTTTATCAATTTACTTAATTTCCCCTGTACAGTGCAGCAGAATAATATATAATAGTTTCATATAGTGCTGTCCCAGCCAAGTTTTGCTTCAGCATCACAATTTCTCAGACAAGTATGTGTTGATGGTTTATGTTGGCAGGACCTTTGCTTCTGCTGACAAGCTGGAAAAGAAAAATCCCATTTATATTTCGAGATTTCCTAAAGCCTGTTGATTTATGAAATACGACTGGCCTCGCTTTAGGTTTTGTTTTGGTTTTCCTTTTTAAGAGGGGAAAAAAAAAAATTATATTCGATTTTATCGACAGTTTAAAAAGTGGAATTATTCCATTAAATTGCCTTTCCCTGATTGAGAGGTTCCTGGCAATGTGAAAAACGTGAGCTACGTTTTAATTTCTGTTTGAGCTGGGGAGAGCTCTCCATCTCATACAGGCATTCCCCAGGTGCCCACGTGGCTCAGAAGGGAGGACAGCAGGCAAACCCCTGTGAGTTTCCATGTCCAGGGTGGATCAGCAGGGATGTGGATGTGGCTGGCTTGGTGCTGACCCCCAGACACCAGCAGGGACCAAACCCTGTGCAGAGCTGGAGTCAGATTAACCCAGGCTCAGGACCACACTGGAGCTGCTTCCAGTTGGCCTGAAGCCTGGGAGTTGCTGTCTGGACGTGCTCTGGGGATGGATATTTTCCTTTCCTCTCTGCTACCAGTGATGGAGAAGACAGAGGAATAATTTCAGGTAGGGTTGGGGTTGTCTCTTGGCTTTCCTGCCTGCCTCACTTGCAAAATCTTTCTGACTTCCCAGCATCTGTAGGTTTGGGACCAAGGAAAACACAGAATTAGACACCTGACACTAAAATCTGAATACTTCATATTGCTTTTTTTCCCCCCTCAAACATTTCTAATCCTGGGAGTTCTGGTAGTCCTTTGTCTGATAGAAATCCCACAGATTGGTCTCAAGGACTAGCTGGAATCTCTTTGGGGTTCTCTGTATATTTTTTTGATTGGGGATCTGTAGCTTTAATATACCATTTGCCACATTAATATATTCTTTGCCACGCTGGAAAACAGTACCTTGTTTAACATGAGTGGCTGCTGAAAAATAGAAAAGTTTCTGGGAACTCAGGCTGAGTCAGGAGTGTGGGAGAACCCTGCTGAAGGGGGAGGCACAGAAATGGTGGAGGAGTAACAGAGGCTTCCTGGAAACACCTGAGGAGAGTGGAAGGAACCAGTAGCTGTGGATTTATTTTATTTGCCTCAAATTCTCAGTCCTGACTGACTGGTGGGTACTGTTCACAGCAAAAACAAAAAGAGAAAGGAACCATAACTCTTGACTCGTTACATTTTTAAGGTGCTGTGCTTGGCACTGCACAATGAGGAGGGGGAAAAAATGCAATTATAGGGAAAGAAAACTAGTCAAAACCAGAGAGCTGGCCAAGAAAATTCATATTTGATCTTCATTATCTTATTACAGATGGTCACAAGCCAAGTGCTGATATCCTGTAGGCAGCACTCAAGGGATAAGTGTGCCTTAAATGAAAAGTCTGATTGTCTTTATGCTGCATCTGCAGATTTTCCTTATCCTGGGATTGCTCCACAGGCAGAGTGAAACTGTCCTTAAAGGCCCACGCTGGCCCTTGGGATGGGAATCAGACTGGTTTGCTCAGGAAAAAACCAGATTCATCATTCTGATCATTTGTCCATACTCTCAGCAGCTAAAGGAAATCAAGGGTAAAGAAATTGTTATTCAGTTCTTTTTAAAGAAATTGCTATTTATTTTTAAAGAATTTTATTTTTTTTAGAAATTTAGATATTTCTAATTTTAGAAATTGTTTTCTAAATAAAATAAAATAATTTTAGAAAATTATTTTATTTTTAAAGAAATGGTTGTTTAGTTCTTTTTAAAGAAGTGGTTATTTAGTTCTTTTAGACAGAGCTTGGGCACATGAGGGTCACGTTGGAAACGTGACACTGATGTTGCACATTTTGGATATGGAGTCCCCAAAACAAGATGCTTACTTTAAAATATTTAAAAAAAAAAAATTAAAATCGAGAGAACTCTACTCAGGATACAACTAGGTCTCTCCCTTCCTAGTGTAAGTAATTAAAGAAAATTGTTCAAGCTTCTAATTTTGAAAGTGAATGTTCGAAGAAGGGCAAATTTAGCATTAAAAATAAACCCCTTTGTGCTTCTCTGTTGTTTTTTGAGTTGTCAACACAGGGAGCTGGTCAGGCTGGCCCATTTCTAACAGTGACTAATGGACTCCCTCCTCCAAAATTAGATGATTAATTGCACAAGGCAAAGACAACAATCCTTATTTGATTGCGCTGATTACAGGCTGCTGGCTTTTGGAGTAAAGGGAATAATATGCTGTCCTGATTTCCTAAATCCTCCAAGGAGTAAGGCAGCTCTGACAGTAATTTAGAGCTGTGAGGTGACTCAAATCACGGGGTGACCTGCCCGAGGTGTCCCATCTGTCAGGAGAGTTGGTGGGAGCCTGGCTGGAGCTGCAGGGTTGCTGGGATAAATCAGCCCAGCTTTTGCAGCCCTGATCCATCACTCCCAGCTGGCTGGGTGATGGGTGAGTGTGTCTCACCTGCTGTGCCAGGGGGGCTGAGGGAGCTGCAGATGGATGATCAGGCTGAGCCATGGTTCAGGTCAGTGAAGCAGGCTCCTGGGACTGCTGTTGGACAGATTTTGATATCATGGCTTTCCAGGCTGCTTTTTTTCCTCTTGGATTTTTTTAGCTGTTCCAGTCACCAGTAAAATGTCTGCTGGCTTGGCTGAACTGGTGTTAATGGTGCTCTGAAGCAAAATGGTGCAACCAGCTTGGAATTAATGCTTCAGTTAATTTCTTAGCAGACCAAAGGCTTTGAGTTTCTTCATCATATCTTCCTAATAACAGGACAACTAAGGTAGCTTTTTCCTAATAATTATAATTTTATTTTTAAATCAGTCTTCATTGTATCATTAACTTTGAGTTTCTTCATCATATCTTCCTAATAACAGGACAACTAAGGTAGCTTTTTCCTAATAATTATAATTTTATTTTTAAATCAGTCTTCATTGTATCATTAACTTTGAGTTTCTTCATCATATCTTCCTAATAACAGGACAACTAAGGTAGCTTTTTCCTAATAATTATAATTTTATTTTTAAATCAGTCTTCATTGTATCATTAACTTTGAGTTTCTTCATCATATCTTCCTAATAACAGGACAACTAAGGTAGCTTTTTCCTAATAATTATAATTTTATTTTTAAATCAGTCTTCATTGTATCATTAACTTTGAGTTTCTTCATCATATCTTCCTAATAACAGGACAACTAAGGTAGCTTTTTCCTAATAATTATAATTTTATTTTTAAATCAGTCTTCATTGTATCATTAACTTTGAGTTTCTTCATCATATCTTCCTAATAACAGGACAACTAAGGTAGCTTTTTCCTAATAATTATAATTTTATTTTTAAATCAGTCTTCATTGTATCATTAACCTGCTCTTGGGTCCTTTTTCTCCTATGTTATCCCTCTTTTTTTTAACTGTCTGGAAAATGGTTAAAAAAACCAGTGACACTGGTCTCACAGTGGTTGTCCTATCTTACTTTTGTCACAGCACAGACAGAAATAAAAAGGGCAGACACTTCTAAAACACCAAAAAGACACACTAAGAAAATAAAGTCGCTCCATGCCCTTGTCCCAGGTCCCTCTCCAGCTCTCCTGGAGCCNACTCCCAGCTGGCTGGGTGATGGGTGAGTGTGTCTCACCTGCTCTGCCAGGGGGGCTGAGGGAGCTGCAGATGGATGATCAGGCTGAGCCATGGTTCAGGTCAGTGAAGCAGGCTCCTGGGACTGCTGTTGGACAGATTTTGATATCATGGCTTTCCAGGCTGCTTTTTTTCCTCTTGGATTTTTTTAGCTGTTCCAGTCACCAGTAAAATGTCTGCTGGCTTGGCTGAACTGGTGTTAATGGTGCTCTGAAGCAAAATGGTGCAACCAGCTTGGAATTAATGCTTCAGTTAATTTCTTAGCAGACCAAAGGCTTTGAGTTTCTTCATCATATCTTCCTAATAACAGGACAACTAAGGTAGCTTTTTCCTAATAATTATAACTTTATTTTTAAATCAGTCTTCATTGTATCATTAACCTGCTCTTGGGTCCTTTTTCTCCTATGTTATCCCTCTTTTTTTTAACTGTCTGGAAAATGGTTAAAAAAACCAGTGACACTGGTCTCACAGTGGTTGTCCTATCTTACTTTTGTCACAGCACAGACAGAAATAAAAAGGGCAGACACTTCTAAAACACCAAAAAGACACACTAAGAAAATAAAGTCGCTCCATGCCCTTGTCCCAGGTCCCTCTCCAGCTCTCCTGGAGCCTGTTTAGGCACTGGAAGGGGCTCTGAGGTCCCCCTGGAGCTTTCTCTTCTCCAGGTGAGCACCTCCAGCTCTCCCAGCCTGTCACATATTCAGCCTTTTTGTCACCTTTATTTTGCTGTGGCATCTTAGGACAACTGGGCAGGGCCCAGCACAAGGACCCTCTTTCTTTCCTCTTACAGGCCGTAGCTTAAAGAATTCAGCAAGAGAGCTTTCAGTGCAAAACCTGTGAGTTCCTCAGGGAGCAGGTGGTATTGCTGTTAAAATTATTATTTTGGGCAGTAAAATGAGCCAAACAGGAATCGGCTCCTCCTGTGTCTGAGCTTCACTCTGCTGTGCCACATTTCATAATCCATCCTGACATCGTGAGGCCTCTTTGATGTGGCAGGGCCAGGGCTCGTGTCAGGGTTTGGTTGGAGGGCTGGAATGCAGCTGCAGGCTGGGATGAATGCTTTCCCACTGCACCTTCTCTTCCCAAAGCCTTCCTCCGGGCTTTTCTTTGCCACGGCTCCCTGGGCAATGCATCACTGGGAGAATGGCAAACAAATAAAACACAGATATCATTTTGCTCTGCAGTGCAGCACTTCAGGAGAGACAGGCTTCTGTGAGCCATTGGTTCTTTTAAAGCATAGCGTGTGCTGCAATGACAAATGTACAGCTTTGATGTTTCCTGCTCTGCTCGCCCGTGACGTTGTAAATCAGTGTTTCTCTTTCTCATGCTCCATCATTATTAAACTTGGTGTAACTCCGGTGTAGACAAGCTCCTGAAAACCACGTTCCTCACTCTGCTCTGCTGTGTCCCAGGGGAATTATTGTGTTTGGAAACAACAGCTACATTCTGGAGCCACTGGAAGGTGCCACAAGCGAACACAAGATCTACCGAGCGGAGAAGCTGAGAACAGCCCCGGGATCTTGTGGCCACCAGCTGGACATCCCTGCCACGGGGGCTGCTGCCAGTGCCACAGCCCTGCATTCTCCAGCTGCCAGGGTAGGTGGCTGATGTGTTTTTGTGTGTTTGCTTGGCAGCATTTCCATATTACTGCCCACCACAGGAGTCTCTACTGAGCAAAACCTTAACCCACATCATCGACTTCCCCTGGTGCCGTCTGCTGAAGAGCAGCCTTGAAATTATTTGTTAAAGCTTTATTACTTTTCCTGGACTCTCCATGCATAACTTGCTTTTCACCTCCTTTTCAGCACAGAAAAGTTTATGGGTTCGTATTATGGTCATATATTTTGGTTCTTGTATGGTTATAACCAGAATTTAAGGCTCCCTAAGAATACTGAGCGATGTCTGGAAAAGTTCTTGCCCTCCCAAGATGAAAGAGAACATGATAGCTGGGATACTTTGCTAATACCAGGTTTGGAACCTTTATATTTTAGTAGCAAAGTCTCTTAGGCAGACAGAACAAATTCTCAGCATATTATTTTACAGATGTATCCTTGGAGTTGCTGTGGTGTTGGCAGAAATGTACTCCGTGCGAGATACATCTAGCTAATGGAAATTAGAAAATTAAATGAGCTGAAAACCAGGGAGAAGAAATGCTGTAACAAATTCATCTGCATATTGGATAAGGAACATAGAAAAGGCTGGGTTAGGTGTTCAGGAGTTACATAATGATGCAAATCTGCCATCAGCATTTATTGAGTGTCACACATGGGAATTTGTGCTTGCATGAACCTCTCAGGCTTTGCATCAGGCCCATTGTTAAGGGCAGCAACCCAAGTGACATCTCTAGATATAATTATGCAATGGAATTAGTTTATTTTACATTTTTTAGGAATATTACATCTAGAGCAATAGCCTTTGCATGTAGCATTATAAGAATTAAGTATATTTCTAAAGGAACGTGTGGGTGGAAAACACTGGAAATATAACTTTAGTATGGTTTCCCCAAATTATTTGTGACTTTGAATTCCACTGAAGCCGTCAATGCAATGAAGAAAAAATGTGTACCTGTAACAAACTGACACAACCAAAGCCATTTGATTATTACCCTTGTGGTTCTCCCATTTTGCTGGTGGCTTCAACTGCATCTCAAGTTTCACTTTAAATATCTGAAAAATATTTTTGCTGTGGTTCAGTGGACATAATTATAAAACCTGTCAACAGCCACATCATATGGATAGGTACAATAAATGTAATGAGTAAGTTGGTTAAGCTTCTAATGTAGGAATTTTGAAAGCTGTCAAATGTAATGTGTGGAGTGAGTTTTCATATTTCAGTGTTGTCGCTAAGCAGTCTGTCAGTGGGCATGTTGAATAAAGATGACCTGCAAAGTGGGGAGATATAAAGCTGCTCCAGATCACACTGGGTGACAGAATTAAGCAGAAATCTGGTCTAAGGTTCAGGGCATGATGAAAATATTTGGCTTCTTGACAGGTCTGGGGGAAGATTTTAATTTGATTTCATGCCCCGACTCTTCCCTCAGCCACCTACACAAAATTGAGCAGAGCTGAAACGTGAGATCAGAGTATCACCAAGGGCCTTTGGGTTAGATGCAGGTACAGCTGAAGGATGGGACAAGCAGCAGACTCAACTTCCCAGATCCAAAGAGGAGCTTCAGTGGAGCAGGGCAGGAGATGCAGAGGGTGCTGCAGACAGGCAGCTGGAGTGGAGTCTGTCTAGAGTCCTGGGTCATTTCACAACTCTCTGCACCCTCAAATTGCACCAAGGAGCATTTGCCAACTGAGCTCTATTGAGATGAGACCCTGCAGAACATCTGGTGTGTAGGACAAACCCTGCAGGGGGGAATTTTCTCTGCAGCCACAAAGAAAAAAATGCCATTTTGGTGGTGCTGGTGACCACGACCTGGCAGGTGATTTTTTAGAGCATGAAGAGAGAGAGTCTGCACCACTGCAGTTGTCCATCCAAGCCAGGCCAATTCCCAGGCAGGGAAGGCTGAGGAAGAGCTGCTGGGACAGCAGCTTTGTGACAGGATCAGGTGTGGAAGAAGCAGAGGAGAGGGACAATGGTCAGTGGAACAAAGCCCATTGTCCCCCAGCTCTCATGGCTGTGTCATTGACTCTTCATTTCAGTTCTGAAGGATTAACTCAGCAAAGGGGTTGTGCATTGATGCACCTGGCTGCAGAAAGCAGGCTGAAAGGAGCCGTAATTAGGTATATTTCATAAATAAATATTGTATCTGAGGGATTCACACAGCCTTTGGGCAAATCTCAGGAACAGATTTGTTATGCAGGTCAGTCACCAGAGGCTTATGTGGTTTTTATACCTGCTAGCCAATTTCTCTCCAGCTCACTCCAGTCCAAAGAGTTTTACTCTTGGTAAGAGGGAAGTGTTTTAAACTGACTGATCTAACAGAGCTCTCCTTGTACCTTTGCACTCAGATTTTCCTGTGTCATCTTTTCTTCTTCACTTGGAGGAGGATGAGAGGCACCTGGGAGATGCATCTCTTTAGGACCTCTTAATAAATTTCAGGCTGGCAGAGTTTTAGTGTCTAAGAGATCAATTCCATCACAAACCACAGCCACATGGCCATTTGCCTTTTGTGGCACCTCACTCATGTCTGAGTGACAACACACCCCAGTACCAGAAGTTTTAAAAGGATCTACCTCAGCTCATTTGCCAGAGCCCCTAAAAAGTGCTTGCATCCTTGATGTTTAGTTCATTACCAGCAGCTTTTACTCCTCTCTCCATCCATAAATATTGCCCAAATGAAACTTTTTTTTCCAGTTGTTGGAGTTTGCAACACTATTAAATATTGGTTTGAAAGTCAGATACTAAAGGTTGCATCGTTCACTTTTCTCTAATTCTTGCAAAACATCGAAATCATTAATCTGCAGATAAGGAAGAGGAGCTATTTGATAATGTGAAGAAAACTTTGTGAAATTTGGCTGAAAGGAGATGTCCAGCACTGGCTGTGCTTAGGGGAATCTCTCCGTTTGCCTTGGAGCAGTTTTCCTTGGAAAGCTTTAGTCATGTTTTAGGTTAAAGAGCTTTGCTGCAGCCCAAGACATCGTGGTCAGTTGTAGGTCAGACATCTGTTTAAGCCCTCTCAGTTCTGGCAGGAAGATCAGATATTCTGCTGAGACCTCTTTTCCCTAAATGTCCTCATCCAGACACAAGGCAGGAATGATGGGATAGATGCTGCTGCTGTAAATCACAGAACCTTTACAGGCACTAATAGGTCACTTTAATTTAGGGTAGCAAAGGAGCTGTGACATATTTTGTACTCTTTACAAAATCATTTCACTTTCTTCAGTGATTTTGTTTTTTTCAGTTAAGCCTTATGATTCTTTTAGACCTGCATTTTATATGAATATGCAGATCCAAAATGACATGTGTGCCTTCATTTTTCAAGTATTAATTTGCTTCCCCAGACAGTGACATTTGGTTCTGCCTTTTTTTTTATTATTATTTTTTTTATTTTTGGGTTTTTCTTCCTACATAATTAGTCAGTTGACTGCTTGACCTCTTCTCTGCTTCGCTCAGTATCCCTTTCTCTCTCATTTTTCTTAGTAACCAGTTTGTCTATTGTGTGAAGTGTTTGTTAGAAGTTCCCTCATCCCTCCTTTAAACGTGCCTTGGAAATAGCAAAGGTCTTTCTGCTAGAGGGGATATTCTCCTGTGAGGAAAGATAACTCAAACGTTTCAACTGCAGAAAGCTGAAAGGTTGAGAGAGATTCTGCACCACTCTCCTGCTTTCTGTGATCAAATCCTGAGAGGTTTTTGTGAGGAAAACTTCCATGAGGAGGAGGAGGAGGAATACACTACGAATTTGTATGTAGTAAAATCCTGGTAGGAAAAAAAAAAGGAGGAAAGCTGAGACACTGTGTATTTCCTCTTGCAAGCACTTTGTTGTAGCAAGGCTGAAAATCAAATGAGACTTTCATGGTTTTTTGACAGTACAAGAGGGAGACTCTGAAGACAACGAAGTACGTGGAGCTTGTTATTGTGGCAGATAATCGTGAGGTAAGGAACTGCAAAATAAAAAGTTATGTGAGCAGGAGAGGGGGCAGCTCAGTTCAGTTACCATGGTGCTGCAAGGAAGGTGCTTCAGTCAATAATGTGATGGTTTGCTGAGGTAAATCATCCTCCCTCATTAGGGCTGAGCAAGGAAAAAATTATTAAGGTGGGACAGTAATGACACTGAGTTGCAAAATTTCCTGCCATCCTTCAGGAGGAGTTTGGCTCTGAAGTAACTGTGTCAGTGTGGATGAAGAGGCAAATATTCATTCCTTGAGCAAGTTAAGTGCTCACTGCCATTCACTGTGCCCTCAGTGGGGCTGTCAGTGCCTCTGAAGCACTGCTTGGCCATCACATCCTGTGGAGCACGACTGCCTTCCTGATGCCTTGCAAAGGGAGCCTCAAAGTACCCAGCACTGGCTGTAAAAATGTTCCACTGAGCTGAATGGCAAAGATCTGAATCTTGGCTTGAATTATTTTGGCTGCTTTTTTTTTTTTTTTTTTATTTCTTTTTTTGGTCTCCTTGAACACTGCTCCTCAGGGAATTGCAATCACCCTTTGCAAGACCTGCTGAGAGAGGAACTTCTCCCCAAAACACCAGTCCTGAAAAGACCCCGATGTAACACTTGGAGATTTTAAAATCTTTCCACGAGAACTCAAATCCTGTCCCACGGTCTGTGTGTCTTTTGGGGCCAGATTGTGGTCCTGTGAATCCAGCAGGAGTCTGCTGGTAGATTTTGGCTGCACCCTGATTCCCAAACATCCCTGATGTGCTGGCTCTTGGGGGGAAACTGTGACGTTTGTGCTGCTGGTACATTGATCCTTTATATTCCAAGTTTCAGAGACAAGGCAAAGATGTGGAAAAAATTAAGCAGAGGCTGATAGAAATTGCAAACTACGTTGATAAGGTAAGAACATGAGGATTGTTTCCCTTTTCCCAACCTTACCACACTTTCTGAGGCTGCTGAAGGAGCTAACTCTGCAGCTTTCCAGTATTTCAGGGCAAAGCTTCTCTCCAGCCAGGAAAAGCAAATTTAAACCTTTCATTTGAATTTTGATACACGAAGCCATGAGCTCTGCTCTGCTGCATATAGGATGTAAAGATCTGTTCCTAAGAAAAAGCCCAATTTAGCCCTGGGGTTTTATTCATCAGGGAAGAAGGTGGGGATAATCACCTATGGAACAGCCTAGAGGACAAAAAAAAAAAAAAAAAGGATTATTTTGAAGAGAAATTCAGAGAATAAAGTCATTTGCAGCAACAAGGGAAGGCCCAGTTGTAAGGCCAACAAAGGCCTGTGGGAACACAGTTAATAGGATCTGTAGTCCAAGGAAGATGGCAGAATTAAAAACAAGGAAGCAGAGTTGATGGCTGAGTGAGAGCAATAAGAGAGAGGCACAACCTGAATTTGTTTTGGTCTTGAAATAATTCCTTGACAGTAAACAATAAAGCCTAAGAGTCCTCTAGAGTGGTTTTTGAACAAATTAGAGTTTATGTTTGTTGGGCTGTATGGCCAAGAAAATATTAGGACTCTAGTAGTGAAATTAGAACTGAGAGTGTCTTAATTTATCTGAGAACTTATCAAGTGATACTTCAAGGGCAGTAGCTCAAGGAGAAGCATTCCTGATTAAAAACAAGCTGCTGGAGACACCTCCACCTCATCCATAATTGTCTTGCTGACTTATTGCCAGAGTACAGGTGTTTTATATGTTACCTGCTCAAAATTAATTTTGCATATTGTAATGTATTCTTTGTTTCATGCCTAATTTATGCTCAGCGAATGCCGGCGTTGTGCAAGTGACTGCAGTGCATGGAAACAAGACAAAGATCTACTGGGTGTTTTCCTCAGCCTGTCAGGCAAATCTGGACTTGATCAATCCTTGACTCTTCCTCACATTACTCTCACATTAGAATCGTTGTTGTGGTTCTGCTAATGTTGCTCTGGCTCCCCTCTTGCAGCAAAATGGCATTTGCTGGGGGGGAATAGATAAAATCACTTGGTTTTATCTGCTCTGTGCAAGACTTGATGACCCTGGCTCATTTTCAGCTGTTATTGTGAGCCAGAGCACAGCACAGTTCCTCTCCCTCTGGAACTGGATCTGTGCAATCCAGGGTGGGGCAGCCCTGGGAGAGTCATCTGCCATGGCCAGGGGTTCATTCAGAACTGAAGGACATGGGCAGGCATTGCAGGGTTGGGTAGGACAGGGAGAAGCAGGAGATCCCTGGATCTCTTTGGATGTCTTCTGGCTATTGGGTCAGGGCAGAACTGTTTCCTGGGAGTCTTGGAAATATTTTGTCTGAGTCCTGTCAGGTGTTTTGCCCTGAAGGAAGAAATTGGTTTAACCTCTACAAGAAAGGTTCGTTATGCTTTTATTGAAATATTCTAACCTGAATATTCTAGACTGAAATGGTTTTCAGACTCCATATTTCCTACTTTTCCCTTTAGTTCTACAGGCCACTAAATATCCGAGTGGCCCTGGTGGGAGTGGAAGTGTGGAATGACATGGATAAGTGCTCCATTTCCCAAGACCCTTTCACCAGCCTGCATGAGTTTCTGGACTGGAGGAAGCTCAAGCTCCTACCTCGGAAGGCTCATGACAATGCACAGCTGATCAGGTAGGCTTGACTCTGGGTTTGATACCTGCCAGGATTTGGGGGATTTCAGGATAGCTGTTCTGAGCCCTTCCCCAGCTGCCAAGCTGCTGGAAGGGACATCTGTGTCCCTGAGGGTTTGCCTTTCCCCTCTGCAAACATCAAACCCAAACCCACCCTGCAGGGCCCTGCAGCTCCAGCTGAGTTTCCTCTCCCAGCCCTGGGCCTCAGAGCCTGTCCTGGGTACAACTGGTGTAGAGCAGTGGTTGTAATCACCTGCTGCATGCCCAGGGTGTGAATTTACAGCCAGCTGAAACTGGCCTCAGTCTAAACTGTCACTGGAAAAGCCAGTCCTGCTCTGACCCTAATGTGATTAATTTCTTAATGAGAAGACCTCAGTGTGCTTTAAAATGCTGTCTAATGTAGACAATTTGTGTGCATTTGTGATGTGAAAATTAAACCAAAAACGTATTTTATTTACCCTGGTGCTTTCTCTTGGAATACAACCCTTGAGTAAAGGTCCCTGTCAACACAAACCAGTCCATGATTCTGTGAAAGTAAAAGCACTCTTAAAAAAAAAGGTAAGAGGAACACCTCTTTCTTGAATAGGTATTATTTTGATCAATTGGCTATTCTTTATACTGAGCAGATAAACACACCTGATGTCTCAGTAATTAAAAGGAGTTATTTACTTCTTACATTACCTGAGTAAGGATAAATTGAGCCTTTCCAAACTGTCCCTCCTGAGATATTTGATTGCTCTATATGTATAATAACACTTTGTTTGGAATTATTACATTCAAGGCTGTGCATCATCCCAAGTAGCACATAAACTTCCCCTTGCATTGCAATAACCCTTCTTTGAGTTAGAGACATTATTTTTATGCCTGTTCCCAACTTCAGTCAGCAGAAACAAAGGAAGGGAAGAAGGGTCCTGTTGCAGCAGTAAAAAGAGAGGAGGGTGATGCAATGGAGGTGATCCAGTGGATGTTCCAAGAGCTGGGACACTGGGGTTCAGTTCAGCTGAGTCAGCACAGCCCATCTGGGCTTCCCATTGCTTCAGACCTGCAAATGTGAGGAGCAGAAGCGGGGCCTTTGTTGGAGATTGGCAGAAACCCCAGAACTGGAAAGGACAGGGAGGTGTCTTGGCACTGACTGGTGACTCTGTGTCTCCTCTCCCCCTCCTGCAGCGGGGTGTACTTCCAGGGGACAACCATTGGCATGGCTCCCATCATGAGCATGTGCACAGCAGAGCAGTCTGGAGGGGTCGTCATGGTAAGTGGGGCAAGCCCAGAGCTCAGCCTGGCCCAGCTGGGCTGACACCACATCAGGATCTGCAGCCCTGCATCCTGAACCACAGCATCTGCCCCGTTTGTCCCGTTTCCCATCTCCCTGTTGTTTGTATCCCCCTGTGCAGATTGCTTGTAAGTGATGGTTTCCAGAGTGAAAAAAAAAAACAACCCCAAAATATTGCATTAAAATATAGCAGGGCCTCTTTGCAAGGAGTTTGTACCTCTAATTGTTATTGCACCAGGTGCTGAGGTGCTGTGAAGGAAGAGAACCAGAAGATGTATTTGTTATCCACTTGGGTATTCTTGTGTTACAGGCAGCAGCAGTCTATCCTGAATCTTTTATTATATTGATTTTATTCTGTATTTATAGAGTTTCCTGTGTTAGGCCTTATTTTCCATCTTTGCAGCAGTGGTTTTATTGCATTGCCAGACAGGGAGAACAAACAATGGCAGCATTTATTCCACCTGAGTCTCTCCCAGGGCATTTCTGTTGTTGTTAGATGCAAGACATGGTGAACACTCAAGCAAACATCTTGTCCAATTGCTGGAAGGAGTTCTGATGTGTTTTCTTTCTGATTTTTTTTTTTTCTTTAAATTTCAGTTTTACAGTGTTTTGTGCTAAGACAGAGGGAAGAAGCTTTAAAACAGAACACATAATTTGGGAAAAGTAGTGTCAAATTTGGAGAAAAGACAAAGGTTTCAGGCTCTTGGTAGCTTGAGAAGCTGAGTCTGTAGTTGCTGTCTGTAACAATTATTCACTGGGTACCTTGGGGATGGGGACAAAAGGAGGAAAAAAAGGAAGAAAAGTTGTAGGAGTCTCCCAGTGCAGCCCCAAGTCTTGGTAAAGGCACAGATGAGGCAGACAGCCCCATTTTATTCATTTGACTCTCAGCCCTGCAGTCACTGCTTTGGCTTTATCTGCAGTCAGAGATGCCCTTAATGATGACCTTTTTTTGTCCTTTTAATCTTTAGCATAAGATTTAAAATACTCCACAGTGTGATTTACTGCCAAGTCAGTTCTCCTCGCTCTGGAAACTGTCATTTTAAAGAGAAATAATTACAAATGGTTCATTCCAGTAACAAGAAAACAAAAATCAGCATTTCTTTAGAACGTTCTCATAGAGAGGGGACTGATTTATATCTCCAGGAGAAACCCAGGGTCTGGGGATGAATCCTGGCCCAGGCTGAAGCTTCTGTCATGAGGGGGAGCACGGTGTTAGCCAGACACTCAGTGAATTTAAGCTTTTGAGGTGCAAATTAACTTGAAACTTGCACAGAATAACCAGAAATGTTCTCCAGCTCTTTAAGCAAATCCTTGAAAAGGAGCCAAATCCAAATGAATCAAACACTCACCCCAAAACCCAAAAGTGCAGCTGCCCAACCATCCCCTGAGTTAGCAAAGGCTGATTCAGGCATAGACAAAATATATTTTTATATATTGGTACCTGCATCCTGGCACAGCTGCCCAGGGAAGAAGTGGAGCCCCTACTCCTGGAGGAATCTAAAATCCATGTGGACGTGGCACTTGGGAACATGGGGCAGTGGTGGCCTTGGAACTGCTGGGGAAAGATCTTTTCAACCTAAAAGATTCTGTGATTTTATGAAAGAATGAATCACTCTTAGCCTGGGAAGGTGAGGGGCTCAGGTGTCCCAATACTCATACCATGAGGTGGCCAGCTCATAACTCAGCCAATTTCTCACCCATCCCACCCCCAGCACTCAGCACCAAAAGCTCCCACACTCTAAAACCTGTTCTGGAAGAAAAGACAATGAGAGCCTGCGTCAGAAATGACATTTGAATACAAAATCTGGAGTGACTCTTGCCTGATGTGATTTTTCTGGTTCTTTTTGCAGTTAGTCAGCTCTGCTTTATGATCGGAATTCCTCTGTCGTGCCTCCCTAGGAGCCTGCCTGTCTCTTTTCCATAGGGCTGAGTTCTCTCAGTGGGTGACACCCTGTCTCCCATTAATTTTCAGAGGAAGTCAGAGCAGGGAGAGCAGCCATGTGAGTGTGAGAAGCTTTAACAAGACCTTTATCATTTCATTCTCCTGTGAAGTTTCTGTAGTGTCATACAAAAACCAAAGAGAAGTTGGCATTAAAGCAAGTCTTTGACGTGATTCAGCCTTCATTCTTCTGTTTCCAAAGGTTGCCCACTGAATTCGTGGATTTAAAAGTAAAATATTTCTGAGAGAAGAGGAAAATGACTTTTTATCTGGGCAGATGGGGCAAGGGAGAAGGGTTTTAAACTTACAGAGGAGAGATTTAGATTAGATATTAGGAGGAAATTGTTCCCTGGGAGGGTGGGCAGGGCTGGCACAGGGTGCCCAGAGCAGCTGTGGCTGCCCCTGGATCCCTGGCAGTGCCCAAGGCCACTTGGACAGGACTTGGAGCCACCTGGGATAGTGGAAGGTGGGACTGGATGATTTTTGAGGTCCCTTCCATTTCCAACCATTCTGTGGCTCTATGAACCGAGTGAACACACACTGCAAGTACCAGGAGCAGGCATTTGCCTGTTGGAGCTGTAGGTGACAGTATTTGATTATTAGGATTTGATTTAAACCCCAGTGGAATGAAGCAGAATTCAGCTGAAAGCAGCTGCATGTTTTGTGCAACAGTTTATAATGTCTTAACAGTAGATGGTTGCTTATTCAGTGGTTGTGAAATGTGTTTGGTGATGACTTTTACTGCTCAAGTTAACTTTGAAAGACCCTGGTGGAATAAATCAAAGTCACATTGCTATTCCTTCCTTTAGTCCTTGTGATACTTAAACGGTCTCAGTATCAAATGGAACATGTCACTGTTTGTTTTGATAATCTTCATTTATGCTGTCTTCAAATAACCTCTTTTGCTGAGGCATCACATTCCTCCTTTTAAAAACCCTCTCTAGAAGCTGATAAAATTGCATTCCAAGTGGATCTGAGCAAGTAATGAGAACTGCATGGGCTGGAATAATTGTTTGCCTATTCAAGTCCCAAATTACATTTCACATCATTTATTGCTTTACTTCTGGAGTGGACTGTGTGAATCCTTGTTCCTAGTTTTAGTTGACAGCTTCAGAGTATTCAGAGAAATACAATCACTGCTCAGTAAGTGGAGGAGATACTGGGGAAATAAAGCAAGCCTGAGCTCAATTTGCTGTGTGTCTGTGTAGCTCAGTGAGGAGTTTCTGTCCTGACCAGACAGCCTGAATTTCAAGGCATCATCCCATGAGTCAGTGGTAAATTATATGGAATTATTTTGCTGTTTTCTTAATCTTCAGCCCTGCATTTTTTCCCATTTGAGTGAGAGGTTGTGCTCTCTTCATGACATCAGGTTCAATTACACTGAATTCTCTAACTGTTCCATCAGTTACTGTGTGCAAAGATATAATCCATCTGTATCAGGCCAGGATGTAAATAAGATATCTCATTATGTAGGTGTTGTGCACACAAACTGGCTGTCACAAGATTTTTATATAAAGATTTTAAATTTGAGAAAAAACTTAAAAAGAGACATTGTGTGAAAAGATAAAGTTCTTTTGAGCTGATGCCAATTGCAGAAGGAGCAGTTTGGTGTGTTCAGAATGACTGTATTCTCTTCTTGATTTTGTTTGCTGCCTGAGAAATGATTTACTAAAAAATTATTAGCTCAGACAGATGAAAGAAGAAACTCTTACATCCACCCCAAGTCATTTATTAAGGCTTCCATTAGTACACAGATAATGTTTTAGACAGTTTTACCTTTCACATCTTTTTAGTCTGGAGTTTGGCTTAGATGATGCTGAAGGAGTTATTTAAAGTGAATATATTCATGCAGGCTTCTGGAGCAGGCAGCTGTACACAGTAATTCCATTTACTGACTGATAAATGGTGGATCATGCATTTATATTACATGTTTATGCCTTCAGGGAAGGCTTTCTTACAAGTGTAGTGGATTTTTTTTTTCCCTCAAGGCAAATGATCAGTGTGGAAAGGTCTCTTACTTGTGGTTAAGCCAAAACATCATTCTGATCAGCAGCCTGTAATCAAGTCATGCAGTGAATTTCTCTGAAATGATTGTCCCAAAAATCAGATTAATGTTGAAATTTCAAACTGACACTTTCAACATTTAGAGTATTCATAGGTTTTATAAGAGGCCGTGGAAGACGTTGGCTTGCTCTGGCCTTTCATTTTCAAAAGGAGATTTTAAAAGCTTCTTGCTTTTTCTTACAAGGTCTGTGAAATCTTGGACATTCTGATATTAAAGACACAGTCTGAAGCAAATTAAATAGCCTGAGTGGAAATCTCTTGCTGCATTTTTAATTTGCCTCCTGACAGGAAGGATCTTCTCACTTCTCCCTCATCACACTCATCCTCACCCATCAATCATTGCCCTTTTTAACACTCCATGTCTGTGACACCTCTCTGCCACTGCTGGGACTTGGGACTTGGGGGGATTTACTGAACAGCAGAATTTTAAGGCCCAGTAAGGAGATGTTCACAGCTGCTCCATGGTTTCACGTGTCTAATGGGGAAACTGGGTGGCCAGGAAGGTTGGCCTGAAATTCCCACTCTGCCCTATACATGGATGAATTTAAAACTGAGTTTATTTAACAACAGAGTAACTTCAGCTGCTTAGAAAGCATCTCAAGGGACAGGTAGTAGCACCTTAGAGGGGGAATGTGTGCCTCCAGTTGGGTTGATATGCTGAATTGACTGTTCTCCTGTGGATTGTTGTTTGTTTTTTTTTTGCAGGATCACTCAGAAAACCCTCTGGGTGCAGCAGTGACGCTGGCTCACGAGCTGGGGCACAATTTTGGGATGAATCATGACACACTGGAGAGGGGCTGCAACTGCAAAGCATCCACTGATAAAGGGGGCTGCATCATGAACCCCTCCACTGGGTAAGTGCCAGGCTGGGACTGTGCAAGCTACAGCTACAGTGGGACAGCTGTGGTTTCATTCTGTGCCTCAGGAACATTGAAAGGTAAAAAAAAAATGAAAAGATTTTTTCAATGCCTGTTAAATCTCGTTGCAGATATCCTCCTCAAGCTGAAAAAATTAAATGTTATCAGAGCACAACATTAAATGTTGTCAGAGCACAGCCTGTACTATTGCACCTTTCTATTTCCAGGTTAACAGTGTGGGAGACAAAAATGCTGTAAGCAACTGGTTAATTAAAAAAAAANGTTGCAGATATCCTCCTCAAGCTGAAAAAATTAAATGTTATCAGAGCACAACATTAAATGTTGTCAGAGCATAACATTGAATGTTATCAGAGCACAGCCTGTACTATTGCACCTTTCTATTTCCAGGTTAACAGTGTGGGAGACAAAAATGCTGTAAGCAACTGGTTAAATTAAAAAAAAAAAAACAACAACAAAAAGACCAAAACAAATCCACAACCAAACTACATTGCAAGTGTTAAATCAGAATTTCACCTTCTCTCAACTTGCCAGCTGAGCATCAGTCACAACAGGAGAGGAGCCAAGGCTGAGATGAGTGTGTAGGAAATCCAGTAACACAGGAAATGCACTCTTAAACTCTCTGCAAACTCTGTCTCGTGCAGGATCCTGGTTTTGTAAGCGTGGAGCAGTTTCAGCATGTGACAAAATTAAATCTGCAAGGTCAGTGGGATTAAGGCTGCTCTGTGTCCTGAGGGAGATCTTCCAAGAAAAGAGATCAGAAATGTGGGAAATAAAAACCAGTGAGCCTGTGGTCACTTCCGTGAGTGCAGGGCCAGGAGCTGGGCTCTGATCCTGGTGGGTCCCTTCCAGCTCAGGGTATTCCCTGGTTCCCTGTCAGTACTGCAGGGTGGCTCTGCTGGTGCCAAAGGCTCTGTGCCAAGGGACAGGAGTGTTTTGGAGACTCTGGGCAGAGTGAGCTGTCACTGCTTGCAGGGGTGTATTTGAAATTCCTGTTGGAACTGAAGGAGATGAGGAATGAGTTCTCCATCTCATGTTCCAGACTAGGAATGGAAGGATTAAATTGAAGTGAGATTTGCCAAAGCTCTCTGATGGTAAGAGTGGGCCAGATGCAGGAATTGGACTGCCTGGGACTGGAATCCAGTAAGAACCAGTGAGGCAAATACCTGCCAGCAGTGGAGGGAGGTACAGCTGGCTGTGCCTCAGGACAAGAGGATGATCTGGATGTTCTCTGATGTTCCCTCCAGTCCCAGTGCTCACTCTGTGTGCTTAAAGTTCATCTGTTGCTTAAAAACCTCTTCTGGGAATTGGGGATCAGCTCTCCCACTGCCTTTTCCAAGAGTGCAAGTTTCTGGGAAAGGGGAGAAATCTGGGAGAGGCCAGGGAGTGTTGGGCAGGGTTATTCCCTGCTGGTCAGCCCAACAGCAGCCTTGGAATTCCTTCAAAGGCAAAGCTGTCACCCTCCATCAGGGCAGAAATCAGCACTGTGGCCAGAGGCCAAGCACAGCAAGTTGAGAGACAAACAAAGAGAGTTGTGAGAGTGGAGGAGGATAGAGGGATTTCTGCAGTCTGAAAAAGGAGAAGAACTCAGCTCTTTGGAGACAATAGGTGGTAAATTATCCCCGTGGAATTGTGTCCTGCACAGGGCAGGGCTCTGTGCACACTCTGGGGACAGAGGGCTCTGAGCTGAGGTGATGGGGAGCAGGGGGCAGGCAGGGCTGGGCTCTGAGCTCCTGAAGGAAGCATTCCAGCTTCTGTCAGCCCAGCTGAGATACTGGTTCTGCATCCAGCTGCTCCACTTTGGAATCAGCACAGGGACGCTCTCAAGACAGAAATTTCTGGACACTTTCTGAACTCGCCTGGTGAGAGGGACATTAAACAGCTCCTTCCTCATTCTTCCTTTGGGTGTATGTGATCCTGTCCTGGCTGCTGGCTGTGCCAGTCCAGACACTGGGCTTGGGTTGACTCAGGGCCAGCTCAGAGCAAGGCTTTGCCCACTCAGTGCTCCTCAGGGTATGAGGAATTGGATATTGCCTTCCTCATCCCTTGGGGACAGCTCCAAGCAGCTCAGCTCCCCCACTGGGGTTTCGGTAGCACCTTCCTTGAAGGCTCTGCCCACCCCCAAAAGTTTGGGCAGGGGGAGCCAGCTCAGTCTTGTCATGCCCTCTTTGGATTTTCAGCAAGCTCTGCGTTCAGCTTGTGCCTGAGGAGGAGCTGTGGCCTTCAGAGCCCTGAGCAGGCTGATTGTTTGCCCTGATTATTGATTGAGAAATGGAAACTTTGGCTTTGTAGCCTTAGGCTTTATCTCGACACCGTGCTGTCAATCTCTGAGAGAAAGATCCTGGGGAACACTTCATGCCTTGAGCCAAGCTGCATCTCACCAATTTCAAATTAACACTTTGAATATTTAATTACCCAGCGTGTCTCACCAATAGCAATACTCCCTTGAGCATCATTATTGAAGGAACACTGAAAAGTTTTCTTCTCTGGAACTGCTTGTCTGTTAAGGGAAGGCCAAATGAATGTTCCTTGTCTCAAATGCACTCTGGAAACAACCAAAAAATCAAAACTAAGAGCATCCCACGTCCATTTAGAGAGACAGCCTGCTCTCAGTGTACTCACTGCACTGACTCTGTGCTTTTCTAATTTGGTTTAAGGTAGATTTAATGAGTGGACTAAAAAGAAACCTAGCTGAAATTAGTGTAAAAAGCACTGAGAAGTGCTTATCTGATGTCTACCAAAAATAGGAAATATCTAAATTATACCAGAAAGGTCTTTATGTATTTAACTTTGGAGTCATTGGTGTGGTCGTGCACAAAAGGGAATGTTTTAGGGCTGCTGACTTGAAAGGGATTTCATCAATTATTGTAATTTCTTTCAGTTCTTCTGTTTCAGTCTTTGAAGAGGTCTTGGAAATTAATGTCTTGGTGGGAAAAAACCTCCAGGGATCAGGGTGGAATTTAAACTCTCTTGGATCTATCCTTTAATCAGCTTCCTATAGTTTTTATTCTTAAAAGATACCAGCAAGATGAGCACCAGTTTTGTGTGATCTGCAAATGTCTAAAGACCTACTACTTTAGCAAAATGTATTTTTTATAACATGAAATCAAGCACAAAACCCCACAATTTCATATCAATACAGGACTTTCAGAGATTCAAATATTTGCTGTGAAAATCACATAAATCCTTCTGTAGAAATGGGGGTGGTTCCTATAAAAATACTCTCAATAAGGAATATTTAGTACCAAAATCAGTATTTAGTACTATGGAATATTAAGATTTAAATATATTTCATAGTGATACCAACCATATCAGTAAGGAATATTTAATACACAGTCCTCTTTTTTATGCATCTGTTGTAATGATATTCCTCTAGTTTTTAAAATTGCCTTGTACATGGACTGTTGCAAGTGAAAAAGAAGGAATATTAGAGACATTTGTGAATCTTTTTACTGAGATCTCATTACCTGGGAACTGAGGGACTGGGCTGAGCCACTGGGGCCACTTCAGTATTCCACTTGTTTTCCAAATATCTCCCTAAAGTGTCACTTCTTAGGAGTGAAAATACTCCTCCTGCCAGGTGGATAAATACCAAAGAGTTCTGGTGCTGCCCAAGGCATTGGGCTGGATTTATACCCTTGCAAATGTGAGCAGGATTTAGCACTGCAGAGCAAAATGCTGCCAATTAGCAGCGCTTGTTTATTTAATAATTTTGGAAATGCACTTTTTACTCCTCCTTCCTCATCGAAATTGAGCACAGGGGCCTCCGTGGAGTTTGAAGCCAGGGGAGCTCCCACTAAGAAGTTGAAATATTGAGCTCAGATATGTTGGAGATTTTTTTTTTCTTGCCAGCCTTAAAGGGAAGCAAAATTTTGATAGTGTTCTCCCCTCCTGTAAACCCAAGGGTTGAACTTGCCCTCACCCACTTCCCTGTGTCCTCGAGTGCTGTGCTGTGGTAACTTCCATGCAGGTGATCCACACAGGGAACCTGTCTGCAGGGGAGTGATCACCTGGAAATTTGTTCTTGATTCCCTCTCCCCCAGCTCCTTGATGCTTTTCCACTTCCTTTTCCTAAGCTGAGGTCAATGAGAGCAGGAATCCTCCAAGGATGGGCAGTTTCACCAGGCCCATTCACATGCTGATGTGAATGCCTGGGGAAGGCTGAGCTGGAACAGGGACTGGACAGAGCTGGAGAATAAAGCAGGGATTTATTGAAAAGCCTTTAAGGGTACACCTTGGGCAGGGCAGGGCCTGACACCCAAGGTGGACCCAAAATTGTCACAAAAATGGACAAACAGTCACGAGGTCTCACACTTTTCTAAGTTTTGGTCCATTTGCACATTGGGGTTTAATTGTCCAGTTCCACCTCCAGGCTGTGAGGTCCCATCCTGCTTGTCCCTCCCTCCAGCCACCCTTGTTTGTGCTTTTGGGGCTGAAAGTTGTCCTTGGTGTGCAGCAGGAACAGGATTTGTTTTGTGTCCCTGCTCTGTGAAGAGCTGATGACTGACACTGAATGTGAGGCTGAGAGCTGCACCCTGGGTAGCACAGAACCTGAAAAGCATCAAAGCTCACACCTGAGGCATCAATCCTACAGGTGTTTTTTTTCCCTTTGGGATGCCCATACCCTCAACAACAAAATCCTCTTTCACTGGCCCCTGGTGGAAGCATTTTCTCTTCCCAGGTTCTTTTCTTGTTGCTGGATCATCCCAGCCAGGGCTGATGGAAATGGCTCCCAGGACAGAGCCATTTGTTCCACCTCTCTTTGCCTTCCCATAGACACAAGCTGGTGGAAAAAGGGGAGAGGGCTGCTTTGTGGTGTTCCCTTCCAATCCCCTTTGCACCTGGATATGGGAATGGTGCAGATTTTTTTAGGTCTGTCCTACTGCCCTATACCCCATTGCTTCCTCTATACATTTATTATGAGATGGAACATCTCACATTGATCTGGAAGGTTCTCCTCAAAGCCCACGATGGAGAAAAGAATAAATAAATGCAAAATAATTTAAAATAGTCAGAAAAATATAAATGCTGTATGGGCTGTTGCTTCAAGACACGTAATGAGCAGTAGATATTCAAGAAGTGGAAAATCTGATGTGTGAGAGAGCATGGCTATTGATATATGCTCAACAAACTTCTGAATGCAAGAACATCTCTTGGGAAACTTTTATTTTAATCTAGGCCTCCCAGTAGACCTGGCTTTCCTCTTTCCCAAGAATTCTGAGGCATATTCTGATTTAGATCCCCTGATGACACACAGGAAGCTCTGGGCAGGCACAGGAAGGAGGAAACAGCTTCTTTAGGATATTTCCCCACACACACATAACTCCCCTTTGTCTTGTTCCTTCTGTCTGATGCTCCTTTTGAAAAGTCAAGAATGAATTGAACCCCTCTGCCTTTTCCCCCCCTGTTCTTATCTTGGATCTCGTGCTCCCATTTCCAATTTTCACAGCAAGAATTTAAAGTCACTCTGTGTTTCTCTCTCACCCAGATTTGAAATTGAATTTACTCAGATAAATGTGACTGTAAGTGTTACAAGGCAGTGGGGCTTGGGCTGTGATGCTGCTTGGTGGAAATTCCTGTTTTGTGTAGTGATGACCATGAGTGGAAGAAAAAGGAGAAATGAGATCAATTTAAGCTCTGGGCTATAGATTATTATGTTGGGGGATTTTTATGGAACAGTGCCTCACGGGGAAAAAGGAACAGCTAATTTTGAGTAATTGCCTTTCAGTACACAATTTCACTTTAATTATTGAGTTTTTGGAGGCAGGGTCTGGGGGAGGGGACCAATTAGGAGCACAGAAGGAGCACAGGGTAGAAATCATAAGTAGAAAAATACAGGTGCATTTACTGTTGTAATTTGGAGAAGACATTTTTCTAACCAGTCCCCCCCCCAAAAAAACCCCCTGCTGTTATCAGTAAATTTTTAAGTAAAATTAAAACCTTTATGTTAGAACTGAAGCAGGGAGGCAATGGGAAGCTGCCTGTTTGAGAATGAGAGTGAGAGCAGAGGTGATCTGTTCAGACTCAGCTGAGTGACAGTCCCAAATTAAACTAATGACTCGAATTAAGCACTGCTGATTTCACTGAGGAGAAATGGGGGAAAGGTAACCATGGGGAGGACCATCAGGTGGGCCTGGCTTCCAAGTACCTCTGAAAAAGAGCCTCAGTACTTACTGGGTTTTAATTCCCTCCAGGAGCAATTAGATATTCTGCACTGAACACTGAGTACATCAGTAGTAATTAAGGTGAGATAAAATATTTAAGTGGAAACAGAGTGGTTTTTTCCTGAGCAGTAGTACCAGATGTCTGTGAGGAGCTCAGAGTGACACCAAGAGCTGCACAGGAGATACAGCAAATGTGCACATTCCTGGTTGCCTCCCTGGGGATGAGCTGGTCCGTGGATCTGTTGTAGAAGTGGTCCAGGCATCTCAGGAGGAGCTTAGGAGATGTTTGTTCTCCACAGGCCAATTCCCAAGATTTTCTTGAAAGGGAGCTCTGCTGCAAGTGAGGAACAGTTCAGTTGATGCTTTGCTTTCATGTGTTATCTTTAGTGGCCAAGAAGGGTGCATCACTCTTTATTTTGTGCTTTTTTTATAAATACACACCCATTTCTGCTGGCAAGGAAAAGCTGGTTTTATTGGCTCCCCTCTACTGACAGCTTCTGTGGTAGCAAATACATTACCAGAGACATCTAAGATAGCTATTTATTTGTTTTCTCTTCCTGCCCTCATTCCCATTTCGTGCTGGTTCCATAGTCTGGAAGGCCTTGCTGATTTTCCTGGTGGAAGGGCTCTGATTCCATCTCTGCAAGGCTCAGACTTTGGAGATTTCTCTGGAGTTTGTGCTCAGTGCAAGGGCAGGGTTGGCAGAAGCTTTGGCATTCACGTGCAGCTGTTATTGCAGCATCAGAACACTCCCTCTTCCCCAAATTTCTGCAGTCCAAGGATCTGGATCTTCCCCAAACTTCTGGGGTCCAGCACCTGGAATGTTCCCCAGAGCCAGTGAGGGTGTCACAACCTGGATTAGTGAATCTTCCTTAATGAGGTGTTCTGTCCCAGGTGTGTGAATTGTATCTGTGTACAGGGTCTCTGTCCAAATCCATCTGACATTTCTGGTGCAAATACAGGTTTGGGAAGAGAAATTGGCCTGTGCACCCAGACCCTAACCTGCTTTGCTTCTGTGCTGCAGTTTGCTTCCACCTCTGGTGAAGCATTTTTTGGGAGCTGTGTGAAAATGCAGGTGATGGGAGGCACCCAAATGAAAAGCAAGGTTTGTGGAGGCAGGAGGATGGACATGAAGGAGGATTCCTCAGGGATCTGCCTGGAGTGCAGCTCTCCTGCTGGGACTGGGGTGGATGAACAGCAAGGTTGGGTCAGGCTGAGGGGACTCAGCAGCTCCTTCATTGCTTCCCCAGGGTGGTGTCTGGGGGAGCAGCACCCCGTAATTAAAGTGTTCCACAGCCCTTTGATGGTGCTGAAGGTCTCTGCTTCCCTGTGGATCCCTCATTACCATTAATGAGGTTTAGGGCTGCACATCAAAAGCAGGCCAGTGGCAGCAATGCTGGTTTTACACTGCACAAGTGAATATTTGCATCTCAGAGGTTGGCTGAGGGCTCCTGGGGAGCTGCTGGGCTCAGTGGGTTTGGGTCTTAAAGGGTTTTCTGAGGAGCCTTTTTTATTTTGTCATCTGCTTTTGTTTGATTTTTGAGCTGCCACGGGAAAAAAAAAAAAAGATTTATTTAACTACTTTATAAACCTGTAGTTAAATAAATAAAGCATAGTGAAAACCTCTTAAGGACAAGTTGGGAAAGTACTAATCACTTGTGCCATTTGTTGTATCAAGTATTCTTTTCAATCACTTTCCCCCTTTTTGAAAAATGATCCCAAGGAAGCAGAACATAAGGTCACCCTCATTTTGGTCACTCAAAGGCTGAACTGGAGTCTCCAGATGGGAAAATATACATCCTCCAGAGATTTCCAGCACACTGCTCCAGAACACAGCCAGGTATGCCATGAAAACAGCATCAGCTTGAAGGGAAAAACACTTTTTCCCAGCACCTCTCCAGATTAAAAAAAACCCACATAAATTGAAAAAAAAGCTTAAAAAAGACAAAAGGTCAGGGTGAAATGGGAAAGAAATCAGAAATAGAGTGTGGGAAAGGACACTTTAGTTTACTGAGTGGGTCTCTTTTTTTTCTTGTAGACGACTTGCAGCATCTTGTAGCTGCAGAGCTGTTAAATGTTAGATAATCAAACCATTAGTAGTTAGCAGAGAATTTCCTGACCCCTCTCAGTCCTTTTCAGCTGTTCAGCCCTCACTTTGCATTTTTCAGTCTGGCAGCTTAGAGCCATGAAACTCTGGAGTCAGCAGAACTATCTGGAATTACCTCTGTTACAATTTGAGGAAAATGAAATTATCTTTCAGATGTAAACAGTTTCTAATTAAACTCTGAAGCTGTTTATGTTTCCAAACCAGTCTGAGCTGAGCTCGGCACAAAGACAGACTTCTTTGTTGTCTTTTTCTTTTTTTAATAAAGTTGATATACTGATGTAATAAATTACTTGTGACAGAGCTGGGTCTGTTGTGCCAGCAGTGCAACTGCTTTAAAAAAAAAAAAAACAAAAACAAACCAAAAAACCTTAAGCAACATATCCCTCTGCCCCAGTAATTTAGCACATTGCATTCTGGTCCTTCCTTTAGTAGGAAACAGCCACGAGATTACAGAACAGATTTATGTCAGTCTTTCCCTCCACTCCAAGTAGCCCCACATCTGCAGTGCATTTGGCCTTCTTTTTTTGTTAATAATTTCCATGCCTGGCAGATATATTTAATTTTTGTGATAAATAAGATCTGTGTTGAAGAATTAGCAGCGTTGGTTGAAATCCATTTCATTTTTCCCAGTCCTTTGCAGCAGGAGTGGGTCACTGTTAGCAATTAGCACACAGAACCATGGGGCAAAAAAAAAAAAAAAAAAAAGGAAAAAAGATAATTGCTTTTTATTTAGTTTAGTCTTGCCCATTTCAGTAGATGTGCTGTTGGAAGGGAAAATATTTGGCTTTGCTGGTGTATTCTCAAGGAGAACTCGCAGAGATTGACAGCATGACTTTGCTGTAAGTGAAGCTGACAGGAGAGAGGTGACTTCTCAGATGAAAATACATTTTACTCCTGGTGTGATTATTTATAGCAGATACTTAAGGACAGGCAGGGGTTTCTGCCATGAGATGTATCCACTTTTCCTGGCCTGGCTGCTGGGATGAGAGAGCTCAGCTGCCTTTTGTCTTGTTGCTGTAATATCCATAGGAAATATAGCTCTGAGAGGGACATTTTTCTCCTGCAGTGCTGCTGTTGCCATGACCCATGAGAACAAATCATATGAGGACATTTCCCTTTATCTGGGCTTTCTGTTTCATCAAAAAGGAAAAAAAAAAAAAAAAAAAGGAAAACAAACCCCAAAGTTTTCAACCTGCAGGGATAAATCTGCAGCGCATGGAGAATTAAGCACCCAGTGTCCAGTTTTAATTGGTGTTAATGAATTCCAAACTTCTGGCTTAAAAATGGAAAGATACCTTAAAGGGCAAATCCTTCAGGTCACATGAAAGCTGCTTTTTGAACATGCGTTGTATGCCCAGGAGCACTTGAAGGAGTTGATGTGGACTTGGAAGGCTGAATCCCTGTAATTAACTGGTGCCCACAGCTGCATTTGCCACAGTTGTCATGGGAATCTATCACAGAGCCCTCTGTGCCTGGCACAGATGTGCAAAACGTTGAGGCAATTCCTTCCTGCAAAGTCCTTCTGGAGCTTTGCTAATGTCAAAGCCTGGCACAAGGTGCTGGGCACATTTTCTTGGGGGGTTCTGGTGGCAGCAATGCAGGGAGCCTCCACTTCAGCCTTTGCAAATGAATGGTGCAGCCCCAGTGATGGATCAAGAGAAGAAACCACCTATTTCAGAGGGAAGGCACTGAAAAAGAAGAGGTGAAATCACTTTGGTGCCCTGGAGAGCCTTTCTGTCTGCCTCTTACAGCAGGGGCATTGTGTTCATCTCTACCCCTGATGCTCTCCTGGCAGCCAACCACCACCAGGTGAGAAATCCAGAGCTGGGAGGAAAAATCCCATGGACTTCAATAAGGCAGGATTTCATCAGGATCCATATGGGGTTTTTTTGGTTGGTGTTTTTTGGTTTTTTTTGTTTTGTTTTTTTTTTTTTTTTTGTTTTTTTTTTTTTTTTTTTTTTTTTTTTTTTTTTTTTTTTTTTTTTTTGTTTTTTGTTTTTTGTTTTTTGTTTTTTTTTAGATTTATTAAAAGCCTTTCATTCCTGTGAGTGAAAGCTTTAATTTGCTCATTAAGGATCCCTAAGTCTTAGATCATGGCTGGATCCATCCTGTCCTCATGGCTTGAAATAATGAAATAAATACAACGTGGCTGCTAATTTCATTTTGCTCCAGCTCTGTGAAAAAGAAAGGAGAAAGCAAAAAAAAGTGATTCCTTGTTATTATATAGTTAGGATTTTTTTTTAAGAACTCCATTTCCACTCATCTGAGGTGGTTTGGGTGACGTGGGATAAAGAGCATTTTTCTCGAACAGAAGCAGGGAAAGTGGGAATGCTGGGGAAATTCAGACTCATTTCTGGCACTGTTTTTCCTCACTTATCTTTCCTTTGGATCTTCCCAAAGAACAAAAACTTGAGCCATGCTGCTTGCAAGTCAGATCCTCCTGCCTTGGAGTCCTGATGTATTAAGAGCACGGGTAGTACAGATGTTAAGTGAAATCAATATGAGCCTGTCCCCCAGGTATTGATCATTCCCAGCTTTCTGCAGGGCCCAGGTTCTTTTCTCCAGCACCCACATCTCACCAAGTGGCATTTCCATGCGCTTCATTCCCTGCTCCTGCTCTTCCCAGTGGAACAGCTTCTCCACGTGCTCCATTAGGAGGGCTGATCCTTGGGGTTTGTCTGTGCCAGGAGCTGGACTTGAGGTTTCTTTTGGTCCCTTCCAATTCAGGGTTTTCTGTGAAATCCCTTCTCCCTAGCCTGGGTTTCTTCTGGTTGGGTTTAGCCTCATTTGGGGTCCACTTCCCTTAACTTGGTGTTGTTTGATCTGCTCACCTGATGTGCAGGCTCATCCTCATCCAAACCCATCTCCTGAGCCTCAGTACCCTCCTTATGACAGATCTTTCAATCAATCTGATTCCCAAAGTCAGATTTTTTTTTTTTTCATCCATGTCTGCTCCTGGCCCATTTTAAAAAAATCAATTCCAAGGTCTTTCAGGGGAGAAAATTAGAATGTAATTTCCTGGAACAGGAGCAGATTGTAAAATCATGTTGGGAACTAACCAAAGCACCTTTTCCCTAATCAGAAATCAGCAGGAAGCTGATCTTCAGCAGTGGTTTGGACCATTTGTCTTTATTTGCTCGTCACATGCTGAGGATGTTGTGTTCTGTGTCACAAATTTAAACTCAGGGCACTCTGGTTGTGCTCCTTATCCAGATTTTCCTTCACTGCTGGGAGCTGCTGGCAGGCACAGGGTGTCTGCATCCCAATTTTCCTTAGCCTGGGACCAGACCTGACCCGGCCTTTTCATCCCTCCCTCTGCTCTGTCTTGCTTTTTGACTTTTCCTGTAGTCAGCATTGGATCAACCTCAAATTCTGAGCAGTAAGATTGTGAAACCTGAACTCTCAGCAATCCAGCAAATTTTTATTAATGAGGTAGTGGTCTAAAAGGAAACAGAGCAAAAGATGAGCCAGAGGCAAATTCAAACTGATTATAGCTCCTTTCCTTGGCTGTCTGGTTCCCAACAGGAAGAACAGTTGTCTGAGTTCAATTCCCAGGGAGCTTTTGCAATGCAGATAACTCCAGCACAGAGTCAGGATCCTGTCAGGGGTGATAAATTGGTTTAGTATTGCTTCACCCACAGAACACAAAGGGAAGTCACAACAGGCCTCTCCTCCAAGAAAAAAAAACTTCTCTGACCATCTATTTGTCAAAGGGAAAGTAACTGCTAATAATGTTTTATTTGGCAGTTTTGTGACTGCCACAACAGTCTATACTGTATAAAGCCATTAAGTGTTGTTCCCTTGCAGAATGGGGTTTTGGGAACCATCCAGGCATTTGTTCTGTCGCTGCTTTCTGCCCTGAAGTCCCACATCCAGCGTTATAAATCTGCCTTTTTGAATATTCCAGGCAGTTAAAATTTCACCTTCCGTGTAATGGGAGAGGTCAGGCCTCAGCTGGGGCTGTGTCAATCCAATCTGGGCACCTGAAGGGAGATTGCTGGAATTCATTCTGGGAGTCTGCACTATCCCCAGGGAAAAATTAAAACAAACTTAAGGCATTTATTTGTGTGCAAAGTTTCAACATTTACTTGGAAAGGCCTCCCTTCCAATAAGCCTGGAAATTCCACTGTAGCACAAGGAGCCATCCCAGCAGACATCAATTAAATGAACCACCAGTGTGATACATTCCCAGTTACTTACTGGAAGAGTTAGAAGCCACCATGGAGTGAAGGTGACAGAAGCTGTAGGAGAAGTCTGGGCTTGTTTTGAAGTCACTGACCATGAGCTCAGAGGGGAGAGCTTTGATGTCATCTCTAACTCCACGACCCAATTCCTTGCTCTACTTTATCCATGCTCCGGGGATTAAAACTCTAACAGAGAAGCAAGGGAGTGAAAAATAGGCTAGAAAAATAAGTGTGGCTTGTCAGACATCCTCTGCCTTTTGAAGCAAACTTCCTGTGTAAATACTTTATCAGTAGATAAAACCACTCTACATCTTTTAGCTAAATCTTTCCAAATCACCTGAGAAAGACCTGTCCCATCAGCTCTGGGACTGATGTCTTGGGCAAAGCTCTCTCATGTGCTGCTTCCAAGAGCCCAAAAGCTCCTTCAGCTTCTCCCCTCCTCCTAATTTTCCCAATTTGCTGTTTGCAAAAGCTTTAGGTGTGAAACAAACCTTTAAGCTCCCCTTTATTGTGCTGGTGGGGTCAGAAACTGCATTTGTGCCTTTCTCCCTCAGAAGTACTTAGAAATTAAGACGTTGTCTAAATAATGGATTAAAAAGTCCTCCCATATTATGGCACTTGTCTAATTAGTAGATTAAAAAGTCCTTCCACATTATGGCACTTGTCTAATTTTAAACAATTGCTACCAAAACGTGAGGTGTAGGAAATAACGTGTACTGACAGAACTTGCTACATGAGGGGATCTGTAGTATTTGAACACCTATTTCAATATCAAAGAAAACTGGATTTTATCTCCTGCTTGACACCTAATTCTGTGAAGTTCTTTATGCTTACTAATTCATTAACATACTTGCTGTACAGAAGAGCTGGAGTGTCAAAAAATGTCATCTAATAGCAAATTCACTTTTATTCTGGTAGGCTCATCTCTCTTAGGAGCCCATAAAAAAAGTTGTTTTCAAAAGCTGGAGAGCAGTAATAATGTCTAGAAGGTTAAAACCAAGGGGGATGCTTCTGAGTGCAAAAGAATTACGTCAATTAGATCAGGAGTTGGAGGAGGCTGGAAAATTGTCACAGTTCCTTGAAATCAACACCTCCCTGGGCCTAGAAGAATTCATGCTGCTTGAGTTTCTGCCTTCTAGAGGTTTATTCTTGGGTTACTCCCTCTAGTGCTGCCATTTTTTCCATGGAAAAATTACTTACACCTGTATTAACAAAAACAACCCTATCCCTATTCTTTAATTTAACCACCCCTTTTTTTTTTTATGTTCTTATTTAAAACGGGGATATGCAGCAGAAAACTCACATATTTCTGTCTCAGACATCTGCAGAGTCTGAACAAATCCAGACTCACAGCTCCATCCTCCAGTAAAAGGTTCTTCATTGCTTCTCTCCCCTCCAGTTGTGAGCAAAAAATCAGGAATTTTGGAGATTAAGGAGAGTAAATATTTGTATTTTTGAATCTCAAAGGGTCCTTGGGTGGAGTCAGACACAAAGTCACTGTGGTGGTCAGTTCAGACAAGGTGTTGTCGTGGAAGGTGTTGGAAATTCAGGTGTTGGACATGGGGAACTTCTGACTCAGCACCTCTCTTGTCTTTGAGCACCTTCATGCTCCTAAAAAGCACAGCTCATTTCCAGATATGGCCCCTCAGGTTTGGGTTTTCAGGAATTCTGGGCAAAGTTCAGTCCCAGTTTTCTGCACCTTTGGAAATTAGCTAGCCAACAGTTGTTTCCATAAGCATGCTCCCAAAAAAAAAAAAAAAAATATCAAAATGTCCCTTTTAAAATTAATATAATCTCCAATTATCATATTACCTCAGGGAGGGAGGTCTGGTGGTACTTAACAGAGCTCTTTGGGGCTCTTGTGCATTTTAATTGAGTGAATAATTGTAAAACTCTTCAGGGTCTTTTGGTAAAAGGCTCTGTATAAACATTGCCATAATGCTGAATAATCAGGTTGTGATGTGAACTGGAAGAAATGAAGCCTATAAATAGATGTGAGTATCCATAGTGTGTGTGTATAACCAACATTTGGGACAGAACAACACAATTCCTGGAGAAAAATCCTGCAGCTTTTGAATTAGAGATAAAAGGTGAGCTTGGATAGGGATAATCATAATAACCAAAATGTTTTCAGGATTTGGTGAGCCTGTAGTTCATCCTCCTGTGCAATGAATAGAGAGCTCCCAGAATCACTGTGTTACCCCTTCAGTGGTGCTTGTTGGGAAGCAGACAAACAAATCTGTGGTGGAGGAGCTCAGGAGAGGTGGGACTGAGGTTCTGAGGTGCAGACAGACAGGGTCTGGAGGAACCAAAGGGGTTCCACCTTTCCTGAGGTGGTGCTGCAATGCAGCTGGAGGGGTTTGGGTCTCCTGCAGCTCCAGGCATATTTCAGATGGAGCAGTGGGAAGGACAGTAATGGGAACATCCCACCAGGCTGAGCAGTGGCAGCAGTGCTGGATGTGCAGCTGCTCTGCTGTGACCCTGCACGGGGCAGCAGCCACTGCCTCTCTCCTCAATGCTCTGGCTCTCTCCTCTCCTCAGCCTGTCATTTTCTGGGCCAGTGGCTCTGTTCCTGGGCTTGTACTCCCCTGTCATTCAGCCCCTGAGGAAAGGGGAATTCCTCTGGAATAGAGATGGTGGAGATGAGCTTTTATATTTTGTGAGGAGGAGAGGAGAGGAGAGGAGAGGAGAGGAGAGAGCTGTGAGTGCCAGGTGCTGGTGGAGCTGGGCAGCAGGAGGGCAGCATCCCACACCCCACCCACAGCCAGCCCAGGGCAGCTCTCTGCTTCCAGCCTGGTGCCACAGCAGCTGGCTTAACCCCAAACANAGAGGAGAGGGAGAAGGGAAGCCTGTGCAGGGCAATGAGGTGCTGGTACAAAGAATCCTCTCTTCTTAAATGGGACTTGACAGAGTGCTGATGCCACTTCACTTAGTTAATGGAAGGAGCCATCTAATACAGGCTAAATGCAGAGCTGCCTAAAGGAACCTGGCATTTGGAGGGCTGGAGGGCTTGACATATAAATGAATGGGACAAGGCCAGGCTCTGTTTCCCAAGGAATCGATTACCAGGGATCCTCTGATGACTCTGAAGGTCTTATTTGCTGGAGCAAGCAAAGCTATTTTTGTTGGAAACTGGGATGTTTGTTGCTGGGGATTAAACACATCTTTTAAGCACCAAGGAGACACTGAGGAATGCTGTGGATTCAGGAGGGGTAGAAAGACTGAAGTGATTTTCCTTGCTGTAAAGCCACTGAGGAGACTGATGGTAGTGCTGGGAACAATTTGAGCTCTGTAGGGTTGTACCCACAGCCAGAGCAGTTTGACAAAATGATCCATTGTGTATTAAATCTACAGATTCAGACAGTGTAAAAAATGTATGAGACGCAGCATTTTAGAATAAGAGTTAGGCTGGACTAAAGTTTCCTTTCTCTTTCCAACTGTAAAAAAAAAAAAAAAGGAGGGGGAGGATCTGTAACAGAAAATGTCTTGAGTGAAGATGAATGGAGTATAAAGATTGCTAATGAATTTTTTACCTCTGGAAGGTTCTCCCATGGCATTTATCAGCTGGTTTTCCAACAGAATAAGTGTCTGAAGCACAGGAAGCACAAACATCCCTATTTAGATATCACTGAAATCTTGGAGACAGGTTAAGGACTGACTTTACTGTGGAGATCCCATTTCCTTCTCCCACCCTAAGGCAGCTCCTTCCAGGTGAGATCAGAGACTTCTTTACAGGGTGGTGGGAGGAAGTTCCCTGCATTTATTCAGTGGATGAATTCCTTTCACATCACCATTCCTTTGTCTTTTCACAAGCTCCAGAGCCACTCAAACATTGGTTTGAGTGCCCCTGACATCTGGTATCTGTGACTTCCCTTCCCATCTGCCAGGGATTTAATTCTTCTGATGGAACAGCTTTAAAATTGCAAAGACAGACAAAATACAGCCTAAAAATCACAACAATCAAGTGCTGTTACATGGAACTTCATTGGTCAAAAAAAGAAGACTGGTAGTGTATCAGAATATTACATTCAAGATCAATCAAGTTTCCAGTAAATACCAATTGGCACCAATTGATGTGGGATCATCTCTTGCATGGTGTGGTTACCCTGAGGTTTCTCTGTTTCCACCAGCTGGGTTTATTTCTGAGTTTTTATTGCTTTATTTGAGGATTACTTGGTAAAGAAGAAGCATTTCAGGAAATGTCATCATGTGCTGCACTGATGTCAGCTGAGGAAATCGGCGTCAGGAGCAGGAAAAGCCAGGAGATGAATGGATCTCTGAGTTCAAAATAGGAAACAGCTTGAAGTTCCTTTTCAGGGGGAAACATAAAGCTCATTCATCAGCAGTGACACAATTTCACCTCTCACAGAGTGAGGACTCTGCCCTCCTGCTGATGGACAGACTCACCTCACATCCATGCAAATGATCCTGGAATCCAGGGATGCAAAGGAACAGCCCCAGAACACTGACAGGTTTGGCTGGCGAGCTGTTCTCGTGAGCTGTGTGTGGCTGAGAGGTGTCACATGGAAATCTGCATTAATTGTGTTCCTGAGTGGATTTCATTCCCTGTCAGCTGTGTGTCTCCTTGTCTCACCCCAGTGGAAATCAAAGTCAACCTGTGCCACAGGAGAGCAGGATCTTGCTTGGATGATGCAGTATTTATTCATTTATTCACACTTTGGTATGAGGGCCGTGTCTGATCAAGGCCTCAGCAGGATTTATCAGTCAGAGGTATCTGGGTTTCTTTGTTTTTCCTGCTCTTTGGCAGGGTTGTACATCTGTCTGCTGGCTCACAGTCACGTACACAGAATTTTGTGAGGGTTCTTCCCAGTCATGCTGGGAGTGAGACAGAACTTTGTGGTGCCCTGTGAAGAGCATCTCCAATTGCTCAGTATAAAATGGTCAGTAGTTTTCCAAGAGCCTTTATTTTCTGTTCCATTACTCCGAGTACCTTTGCTGTCCTCCCTTGGGGCCCAGCTAACAGCCTGGCTCCTGCCTCCTGCTATTCTGAAATTTCTTTATTTATCTTAGACTCTGTCATTTTGCTGAAACATTGATATTTTCCAGCAATCAGCTTATTACATGGAGATGCCTATTAGCTTTCTGAAGTCATATGTCAGTGAAACTCAAAACTGTTTAGTTTAACTTGACAAGCCCTATAGTGATATTGGAAAATTATTTTCTTCTTCAGACTCATGTTTATGTTCTTTTCCAATGAGCTGGCTGTTTTATTGCGAAAGAAACTGTAAAAGAGGTAATTTTAACTAGGCACAAAATATATTCTGTTCTCTAATATATCCATAACCTCCTAGAAGATCCTAATTAACTCCCTTATGTCAGCATAGGAAGCTCTATTGCATTTGTAGTTGCCAAACATTTCTTTCTTTTTAATAGAAATTTTCTCTTTCTGAGACCTACGGGCATCATCAATCCCAGAACAAGCTTTTCATTTGGGGATATCAAAAACACCAGGAGATTAATGGAAACCTGAAGTTCAGCAGTGCAGAGTTTCTGTTACCTTGCTTGTCTGCAAAGATAACAATCCTAATAACACCTGGGTGACACACAGCAGTCAGTGAGTAAAGGGAAATTGGCCAGGTTGGCTCCTGAGCTGCTGGAATGTTGAGTTACTGCTGGACCAAGGAGTGACAAAGTCTGAGGGGAGAAGCTGTTTTACAACGTGTTTGTGACACAGATTCAGTGTAATTCGATTGGACATGAGATATTTGGGAATATTGTTCCCTCTGAAGGTGGGGCCCTGGCACAGGGTGCCCAGAGAAGCTGTGGATGGAGCAGCCACAGGAAGTGTCCGTGGCCAGGCTGGACAGGGCTCGGAGCACCCTGGGGTAGTGGAAGGTGTCCCTGGAGGTGGAATGAAATGGTTTTCAAGTCCTTTTTCCAACCCAAACCATTCTGATTCCATCTCAGCACAGAGCAGTCACTGCAGCCCTTAGGACACCAGGCCCACAAGTCACTTGGTGTCTCACCTGTGAGGCAAACTGCAAACATTCATCAGCAGAAATGGAATGAAGTTCTGCCAGAGAAAAGCCCCAGTTACCTGCTGGTATTTGTCTGGGTGTTCCCAAAGGGAATGGGAGCTGTTGTGTGTGTGCCTGCACAGCAGGGCCCAATCCCACACTCGGCAGTGGGAATTCCAGACAGGAGAATTTTCAGCACAGTGTCCTTACAGTCCTGCTGATTTAAAATAAGAACTGTCTTTGCTTTAATCATGCAGTTCCCAAGCTCAGCTTTGATGAATTGCAGAAGCAGGCTCTTATCAAGTAACAGTGGGTTTTTTCTTTTATTCTTTTCTTTTTTTCCTGAAAAGAGCAGGAAGTTTGCCATTCTGCAGAGCAAGATGAATGAATTTGCCATTTGAGGCTGAATTTTCCAAGAAGGATTAAGATCTTTTGCAGTCCTGCAAAATGTAGGATACTGCTTGCAAACCCAGCATTTCTTTAGGCTCACAATCATAATTTACATTATAACTCCATATGCAAAAGAAGGAGAAGGAATTTCAAATGTGAACACTTCCAATCCTTAACAGCAGCTACAAATTGAAGAGAAAAAGTGAAAATTCCCTTACTCATAGTCAGAAATTATTATCATTATTAATGGGTTGTGCTCAATTTCACAGTGAATTGCTGTATCTCAATTCTGTGTGATAAAAACTGAACAGAGTCTTCTGGTTAAGGCACAGATGTGCTAAAATGTCACCAGTGTGACAGGAGAGAGAGGTTTTCATCTCCTATAACAACCTGCCCTTTGTCTCCATGTGGTTTTTCTCCAGCTATCCATTCCCCATGGTCTTCAGTAGCTGCAGTAGAAAGGACCTGGAAAACAGCCTGGAGAAAGGAGTGGGAATGTGTCTCTTCAACCTGCCTGAAGTCAAGGAGTCCTTTGGTGGCCAGAAGTGTGGGAATGGCTACGTGGAGGATGGAGAGGAGTGTGACTGCGGGGAGCCTGAGGTAAGCCAGCACTTGGGAGTTACTGCTCACGTCCTGCCTGCAGGGTGGAGGGTTGGTCTGGTGTGTTTGGTGTAAAATGGAACTCTCCCTTCTCTGCTGCCATCCCATCCTAAAGCTCAGAAGTGCAGGGAGTCTCGAGTGTATTCGAGTTGCCGAAGTTCAAGCAGGGCTCGGGTTAAGCATGTGCTCAGTTCATCCTTAGAGAGCAAACTCTGGCCTGTCCAGCAGTCTGGCCATGACCCTGTGTTCCTAGAAGTTCCTTTCAGCATGAGCTAATCAGCTAAACTCAAAAGAAGTTTGGGAACTTGGCTCGAATTTCTCAAGAGAACGTGCCTTAATTGAAGGTTTGTTTCCGTCAGTGAGAAGCCACTCAAGTATTTATATTTATGTCAATATAACCATAGAAACAGTGCAGTCACAGAATGGTTGGTGTTGGAGGGGGCCATAAAGATAATCTCATCCCCCCACCTGCCATGGGCTGTTCCAAGCCCCAATGTCCAGCCTGGCCTTGGGCACTGCCAGGGATCCAGGGGCAGCCACAGCTTCCCTGGGCACCCTGTGCCAGGGTCCATGTATATAACACTATATAAATAGAAATATTAATATTGGCCAAGTATTTTTCATTGCTGTTCCACTTTTTAGGTACAAGACCTTTCCCTCCTTCGCTGTAGGATTTTTCTTTCCCTCTAGCCAATTACCTCCCAACAGAAATAGCCTTCACTGCCTCCCAAACAGATTGCTGCTGCTTCAAAGATTGTTCCATTTAGTTTAGTGAATGTGTCAGAGGACTCCTCAGATCAGCAGGAGATAGGCAAAACCTGGGGGTCAAATAATATCCGAGCTGGCATCCTTATCCCTTTTACATCCCATCCTCATTGGCTTTATTGAACTTCTCTCTGATTATCTGAATTAAAGGCAGCAGCAGATCAGGGATTTGTTTCCTGTGATAAATAGGGACCTACAGACAAAAGAGATGGGGGCAGTTAAAGCAGCAAGATATTGCTGCATCCTGCCTATGGAGTGTATTGGATTTCTCCAAGCTGTGAGGGTTTCCTGACAGTTCACTCACTCTTGAGGGTAACAAGGTTGGAGGAAGCAGCCTTATCTCCTTGTTTGAAGTCAATAGAGTGCAAGCAGCTTGTAAATGTCTTTCTAACCCAGTTATCTTTCTTGTTTTCATTTCTGAAAGTTAGTGATACCTTTTCAAGTCAAAGCCACTTAATGCCAGCAAGCACTGGCTTGATTTGCCTCTTCTTTCTTTCTGCCTTTTTAGTTATATTGGAAGAACTGCAGCTTGGGTGCAATTAAATTTATTTGGGATTTACTGCTCTAATCTGAGTGCTTACAGAAAACCTGTGTGATTGGTTGCTAATTTGCTGCCCAGTCATTTATACCAGCTGAGTTCTGTCCATGGTGTTGCAGTACCCAAGAATGGATATGAGGATTAAATTCTTCTTTGAGGGTGAGGAGGCCCCTGGATCCCTGGAAGTGCCCAAGGCCAGGTTGGACATTGGGGCTTGGAGCAGCCTGGGACAGTGGAAGGTGTCCCTGCCATGGCAGGGGGTGGAACTGGATGATTTTTGGTCTCTTCAAACCCAAACCATTCTATGATTTTATGATCTTAACAGTTTTAGATTATATGACCAAAAATTCCTGATGTGATGCAGTGTCTGTGGAAGGAGGGTTAATGTAGGTTGTAGATGGAAAGAGTGAAAGAAAAAAGTAAAGTGAAAAGAGTGAAGTAAAAATCCTCAGTCCTTGAAAGATGAAAATGTGTCTTGTACAACCAGCTGCAAGGGGGAAGAGAAGACTACAAATTGCTAACTCAGAAGTCAGACAAATTACTTCCAAATGTAATTAGGAGTGAGTGCCCAAACAGCTGTGACATGCCAGGGACAAGTCAACACGGCTTTTGTGCCAGGAACTCTTGTCTTACAAAATCTTGCCTTACAAAATCTTGTCTTACAAATCCATCACAGTGCTCTGTAGGGCTTAGCAAGTGGATGGAAAGGGACAGGGCTGCCACTGCAGCCTCTGAGGAGTTCAGGGAGGCTTTGGACCAAACCTTTCACCAAAGCTTCTCTGGGAGGTTGAGCAGCTGTAAAGGGGAGAAAACTGCATGAGCAAGAATTGGGTTAAAAGCTAAGAAATACAACCAGGTGTAAATCATCTGTTTCATGTAGTGGAAGGAGATCTGCTGTGCTGTATCCATGAGATGTGTCCTGGGGACTGCACAACTCAGCGTTTTCATAAACAGCCTGGGAAGAGGAATAGTCTTTAATTTGCTGATGATATTAGTTAGGCTGCTAGAGATGAAAACTGGCTGTGAAGGACTGCAGAGAAACCTTCTGAGGCAGCTGGAACAGGCATTAAGATGAGAAATGGGACCCACTGAGGAGTGATGCACATTCCAAAAACACAAAGAAGATGATGGACTCTGAGTTGACTCTGACCATGGAGGAACAAGACTTCATATTGCAATAAATAGTCTCATGAAAATGTCAGCCCCAGTGCTCAGGAGTGGTCTAAAAGGTAAATAGGCTGTTAGAAAGTACTAGGGGAGAAATAGGAAAACAAAACAAAGCACCAGCAGACCTCTATAAATCTGCTGTGCCTGAAACTGCTTGTGTAGATTTTCCCTACCCCTCCCTCCCTGATCCCAGGGAGGATAAAGCAGAGTGAAAAAAGATTGAGAGAAAAGCAATAAGGTGGTACAAAGTTTTGAAAGGGCTCTGGCTGGAAAAGAAGAAAATGAAGGAAAGTGCAGCATAAGCTGATAAAATTGTGAGGGGAATGGAAAGGGTGAGTGAGGAGAGATTGTCCCCCTTGAGAAATGAGCAGAGGAAGTTAGAAAATGGCAGGTTTCAAACAAGCAGAAGGAGCTGCTCCTCTGACTGTGCTGGTTATCTGTGAGTTCCTTTACTCTGGCTCTTACAGGTGCTAAAAATGCCCATGGAGCCAAGGGAAAGGCAGGAGACTGGAAAGCTGTCAAAGTCCTTAAACAGCTTCTGCTGGCTGCTCTCAGGGGGACACAAGGACAGAGGAGTTGTGGGCTGACACACTGGGGTCTGTCTTGTGTTCTTAGAAAAGAGAGGGTGAAAACCAGGTGTCCTGTCCCCAGGGCAGAGCCTGACATCACAGAGGTGGTGCTGGAATTGTTCTGGGGTTGGGCTGCTCTGGTTCCTCTGAAGAGCCAGGAGAGCCACAGTGAGATACTTCTCCCATCATTGCTGTTGTTATCAATAATAACCAATAACTATAATAATAATAACAACAAACTCCAGCACAGCAGTAATTTCAGGTGGCAGCCTCCATCCTCCAAAAGCCTGGTGAGCCTTTCTTGGTTTTTTGCTTGTTTATGTTAAAATCATTCCTGACAATTTGATAGCCCAGGCACAAAAACAATTCACCAAGCTCATTCCCTACAATGAGCAGTAAGTGAGATAGCAATTGGAAATTTCAGAGGCTGCTGGAACACCACTCCAAGAGCTGTGTCTTTATCCCAATCTGCCTGTGGAATGCTGAATGCTGCTGTGGGGCCAGAGGATGGGGTATTGCAGCTGACTGTTTCAGAAGGACCTTAATGAGGCTGACACTTGGATCTGCTTCTCTCAGATTATTTTGGAGGTGAATTTATAAAGCGTGCAGAGAAATGTTACTCCTGACATGCAGCAGCTGCACAGGAATGTTTCCATAGCCTGCTGCCTTCCAGTGATCAAAAATAAGAGCAGGAAGTTGTTCCTCTGCTTCAAAGCACAGTTGGCTTTGTATATCCAGGAAGATATTACCTATAAAACAGTGAAATGCTGAGAATCCTTCTGGTTTTTGCTGGTGAGTCAGTGCTAGCCCTGCCTTCCAGTTGGGAAGCTTTCAGAAGCCAGTGAAGTAACAGGAGGCTGTGAACATCACTCTAACCCACTCATTCTTCCTCTTCCCTGTATTGTTAGTGATCCCTTGCTAAGTCAAACAGACTTAACACAGCTGAAGAGCAATTTTATCTGCTGCTGCTTCTGTGAGAGAGATGAGATTCCAGCTCAGCTGGTGTAACTTGCAGCTTGTGGGCATTATCTTGGAAAAACAAATCCATTCTTTTCTGAGGCTCCTTACGAGCTCGTTCTACTGACAATAAACTTTGCAGGAGCCCACACACGGCACCATCTAATCCACAAGTGTGAAATTGGGATGTATCAGCCAGTGAGGCTGCAATTCATGCTCCTTCCATATCTCAGAGCTCTATTACTGGTGTACTCTGATAAGGGATTACATGGAATCGTGGCGTTGTCTTCCTCTGTGGCAGCCCCAGCCTCCATCCATCCAAACAGGAGCCTGGCCAGCAGCTATCACAAAATAGAGCTGTAGTCATGATGCTCAGCAACTGCAGCGAGCTCCTGGATCCTCTCTGGAGGCAGTGGAATCACTCCACTGATTCCTGTGGAAATAAAACACCCCAGTGCTCTGTCAGGGTTGGTGTCAGCGCGCTTGGGTTGTTTGTGATATTTGGGATTGGATCCATAGCTGGAATAAACCAGCCCTCCTCAGCAGCTTCTCTGGTTTTACTACACTTACTGGGCTTGTTGAATCTGAGGGCAGACAAGGCAGTTTGGATCAGGTTGTCAGATTTCATGCATAATGCATGATTTCATGCCCAGCTTTTCTTGGCAGAGCTATAGGCAGCCTCTTGATTTACAGCTCATTGTGACTGAACGCTGTCTGCTCTAAATTTACCCTCCAAACTCATCCAGGAATGTACAAACCCGTGCTGCAACGCAACCACCTGTGCCTTGAACCCAGGAGCAGTGTGTGCACATGGGCTCTGCTGCAAGGACTGCCAGGTGAACCACGGGAAATGTCTCTTTTTGGGGGTGGGGAGGGCAGAATTCCACGTTTTTCCCTCCTTCGGTGCAGTGAGCAAGGATGGGAGAGAAGTAAATTAGTATTGATCAGCATTAAGACACTTGCATGTCATGTGAGCAATTGAAAAAAATCCCAAAATGTAAATTATTGAAGGAGCAGATCAACAGAACTTTTAAATTGTCTCTTGTATCCCCTCCAGTTGCTCATGCAAAACTTCTTTTTCGTGAACTTTTGTGTGCTTTAATTTTTCTCATTCTTACATTCTTCTTCTCATTCATTAAATGCTGAACCCTCTTATTTTGGGGCAGGTTCTTAAATTATTAATTCTGTCAAGAGCATATGTATTTTTAATAGCAGAGCATCAGCTGTTGTGGTCTCCTAACACTCTATAAAAGCCAACTTGCCACAGGCATTTACCTGCTTGAATTCTCAGACCCTCCCTTGCCTGTGGGCTCATAAAGCATCCAGCAAGTTGCCATCCTGTCTGTGGCATCCCACGAGCTTGGAGCAGCAAGGGATCCCCACAGCCAGGAATTGCTTTTTAGCAAAGTCAGTCTTCATGTCCTTTGCTTTTTACCAAAGGCAATGTGATTAAAATTCAGGGCTGCTCCTAGAGCACACCCAGCTTTTGTGGCTGCTGTTGAGATGTGAATGTTCAGGCAAATTAAGTTTGAGGTTCCAAAAAAAATATCATTATCCATGGAAATCAGTACAGGACAGAAACAGTTACATGGTCTAGTCTTGTAATTAAGTTTGAGGAGATCTTGATGCCCATCACAACAGTTCCATGAGATAATGTAACTCCATAGATTCATTAAGGTCCATGACCTATTCAAGATCATCTGATTGAACCTTCCAACCTGGGAATTGTTGGGCATCTGACCCCACAATCAAGCGGGCTGGTGGCTTCCTGAGCCCTAACACAGCACAGTGTCCTGTGACCAGCTGCCTGGATGGAAAGGTCTCTGCTCTGCCTTTCACCCAGTGCTCCAGACCCTCCTTTCCAGAGCTTTTGTGTCCAGACACGATGGAGGAGCCACATTGCAAACATCAGGGGTGGGGTTGCCTTCTGTCCTGAGCCACGTGAGCCGTGTGTGCAGCTTCATCTGAGCCTCCTTGCTGCCCAGCCCTCCCAGCATGGCAAACATCAGCGCTCCCAGAGCTGTGTAATCCCTGCCCTGTCCTCTGCAGTCAGCTGGGGCCGGGCCAGCGGAGAAATCTGCTCCTGCTCTGCATGGCTGAGCCGGCCACGGCGCAGCCCTTGAAGTCCTGTTTGTTTTGCAGCTGAAAGCAGCGGGGATTTCTTGCAGAGAGTCGAGCAATTCCTGTGATCTGCCCGAGTTCTGCACGGGGGCCAGCCCGCAGTGCCCGGCCAACGTTTACCTGCACGACGGGCACGCGTGCCACGGCGTGGATGGCTACTGCTACAACGGCATCTGCCAGACCCACGAGCAGCAGTGCATCACCCTCTGGGGCCCAGGTGAGTGCCAGCACAGGCACACGGCTCTGACAGGGCAGGGAAATAAAGATCTGCAGGAGGCAGCACTGATCTGTAGCTGTTGGAATAACGAGGGGGTTCATGCCAGCCTCGATTTGCCGTCGCGTTGTAAGGAGGCTGGTGCCTGCAACACGCTGCAGATGGATAGGTGAGCTTAGACAAATCGTTTCCTCCTGACTTGGATGTGGCCTGGTGTCACCCCACGAAGTGCTGAGCGCTCCTGGCAGGTTGAAATCACAGCCCTTTTCAGGCTGCTGTGTGAGCTTCCTCCTGTGCTCTGAACAGCTCATCTGCAAAACAGATGTGTCTGCTGCATCCCCAGCCAGGGCTCAGCTTTTGACACTCACATGAGGCTCCTGGATTATTTTGTGTGTTTTACTAACTGGTGTCTCCTGGAAACTGCCTCCTGACAGTGCTTTTAGCAGGGTGTGCGCTGAAGCAGAAAGGGATTTTATTCTCCCGTGGGAATTTGTTCCCTTTTTGCAGAAATCTGGTAACATGAGTTCGAGAGTTGTTCTCAGCATGTATCCCAGGAAAGCTGTTCACCTTTCTATAAAGCCCTGTGACCCTTCCACTGCAATGCAAGTTTTCACTCAGCATTTTGGTATCAATCCAAATCATGTCTCCTTCAGCATCTCTGACTTATCTCAAATTTGAAAAAGACTTACCTCTCCTAAGGAGAAGCATTACTTAGAGATAGGTGTAATTATTTCTTTTAAACTAACTTTTCCAGCCTTTTTTCAATTCAGCATCTCTTAACTCTGCTCCAAAGCTTCTGTGTCAATGTAATGGCACACAGATGTTTCCCTTGGTCAAAACCCTCCCCAGAACTCTGCTGAAGAATTTATCTGTTTCCTTCCCAGAGAGCATGGACTTTTTGCCATCTCCCTTTAAAAGAGCATTAAAGCATCTCGAGAACCAGCCCCAGTGGTACAGGCAGCAGGTCAGCCTGGCCACGTGGGTATAAGAACACGTTCAGGAGGAGCTGCAGTTCAAAATGAAACTCCTCACGTGGAACAAACCGTGCCTCTGCTCCGCTCCCCCGAATCCCACGCGCGTCGTAGAGTTGATCCGAGCTCATAGAGCCATGGACAATTATAGCCTCCAGTCTTAGTCAGGCTGGGACTTCTAATCCCTGGGTGCAGAGACGTTTTCTCTTGTAGAAAGCAAAAATCTCCTCCTGAACCAGTTTCCCATGCCGTGGAAAGTTACTTGGTCAGTCCGCTCGTGGTTTCAATGGCTGAGAAAAATTCCTCTGAAGGTCAGGGAGCTGAAGTGCTGCAGCTCCTTGCCAGGCCTGCTTCCTAACACAGCAATCAGCCCACAGCCCTGGGCTCCCCTCATTCTTTCCTGTCTTCCTGCTTGGGACTGTTCAGTATGGGCACTGGAGGCTCCAGGGTCCAGGCTGTGGGAGTCTTGTTTATGAGAAAGTTGTTTTGTTAAGAACAGAGTTCAAACAGACTTTGACTGGAATACCCTTTGGGTTTGTCTTGGGAGGGCCCAAGGATAAGGATTGTAAATAGGGAGGGTGGGACATGACCAAACCTGAACTGAAAGTCTTAGTCCTTGCCACGTTTTTGGAAGGATAAATTAAAAATAGACACAGAATCCCAGAATGGTTTGGGACATTAGAGATGATCTCATTCCATCCCCTGCCATCAGCAGGGACACCTTGCACTAGACCAGGTTGCTCCAAGCCCTGTCCAGCTGGCTTTGGGCACTTCAAATAAAGTTTATATTCTGGATTTAAAGACTAGGGATGTGAATCTCTCCACTGCTCTATCACACATCTGGCTGAAGTATGAGCTGCCAGATGTGGGGTGGAATAGCAAGAGAGGTGGGTGGCTCATGCAGTTAGAAAAATATCATGGTGCAGATTAAAAAAATTACACATCTTTCCAGCCTTGCTTGCAGCATGAAGAGAGATTTGACATTCTAAGATGCTGTCTCTGGACTTCATATCAAAATATACATTAGAACCTTTTACCAGGTTGTTGTATCTGATTAAAACTGTTTTTATCAACTGTCTGTATTGGAGTGAAGCAGTTTAGTGGTTTAAAAAAAAATTCTCCCTCTAAACAAAAAAACAGATCAAAAATCAAACAGATCAAAATTCATTTTCATTCTCTCCTGATTTTCTTCTTCCCAGCAGGAGAAATCCATGCAGAACAACATACAATAACTTCTCCTAAAATAATATTCGGTGTATTGAATTCCTTATTACTGTCTTCCCTTGTACATCTTTCTTTATTTATCAGGTTACAGATGTCCAGAAGCTCAATGATAAATGTCAATCTTCATGTTTTTAGATCTATTTAAAGGAAAATGATGAACACTGTCAGAGCTTGTTTACATTAGGCTGAGCAGTAGGAACCTGGTTCCAAAAAAGCACTTGCATTTCCTTGGGGTTGTTTTGTTACTCTCAACAAAGTGATTCAGATAAAATAGAGGAAATTATATTTTTTAGCTCTTTCTTATCTGCATGGAAAGCAGGGTGGGAAGGAGAAGGGAGGAGCTCCTGGGGACAATCTCTGAAAATAGCCATGAATTCCTCTCAGAGCCCAGGTTGATTCCAGTCTGCTCCCAGAACTCCCAGAGTTCTCCATTCTCTCTGTCTCCATAATTCATGGCATTTTTATCCTTGGGGAGCAGGAACTGCTGGTGACATTTTTTGGTCCTTATTCAAAAAAAAAAAATATCAGATTGCACTGATCTGACCTATTGATAGCAGTGACTGAAAAATGCATCAGTAGTGATGCTTTGTGTGGTGTCTGCCACTCCACTGGCATTTTCCAGGAGAAACACACACCACACAGATAGAGCTGCTCAAGACAGAGAAATCATTGATTACCAAGGAACAGAAGATTCTCAACCTGAAACTCATGGCTTTTTCTACATTGACAAGAAAATGATTCTTTAGGGAAGTTTGTCAGTTTGTTTTCCTTTATTTCCCCGAGTGGGGAAAAAGGCAATGATTTTGGGGAGCCAATGGCAGGCATTGATTTAATAATTAGACCACATTTAAATGTGTTGCATGGACATGGCCATTTGTTCAGGCAGGAACATTCTTAATTTAGATGTCAATATTTGTTACCGTGTGAGAACTTTGCAGGTTTTGCCAGGTGGAACCCTCCAGACACAAAATAAATGGGCTGCCCACCTCAGATATCTGACCAACCCATTGCTGATTTGCCTTTGAAACAAATTCTAATTGTCCAAGCACTGCAATTTTCTGAAATCAGTGAAATCAAACTCGTTTGGTCATCACAGATTTATGGCCAGGCCTCTTTCTTCTGGAGATGGGAAAGATATTAAATCATATTCTCAGGGGTGGTGATATCATCCTCCTAAAATGCAAAAAAAAAAATGCTCAGCCCCATCTTGCTCTCACCCAGACAGAACAAGGATCACCAGGATGGGGGGAGAGGGGCCAAGGGCAGCTTGTGGAACTTTTGCTTTGCTGCAAAAACAGATTTAATGAGCTGAAACCCACATCACACGACAGAGAACTGTGGTTTTTATGCTTATATTTATTTGCACAGTTATCCATGATGCTGGCTGGCACAGCCTGAGCCACAGAGCTCCAGCCTGTTACTCAGAGGTTGCTTTTTCTCCCCTCCCCACCCACAGCCAGCTGGGATCTGAACTGAAATACCTTCCTTTTCTGCTGTCAGCCTGGTAGAGGATGTTTCTCGTGTTCATGGAATCAGCACCATGGTCAGAAATTTCCCTCTTCCCTTTCTAGAAGCCGTGTTGGTGTTTTCCTGGGGCAGCAGGTCTGAAATGACACAGCATTTCTGTGCCCTGCAACTCCTCTTTTTTTATTATTTTATTTCTTTTGCGGCTGCATAGGGAAAGAAGTGGGTTCATCAATATACACATTTGGAGAAAAAAAAACCCAGCAGTCTCCAGGCTGCCAGCTGCAGTGGTGAGCTTTGACCTTCTTTAGCTTCCAAGGGCTGATTTAATCCCTTGAATGGGGCTTGGCGTGGAAAGGCTGACAGGACCTTAATTACAGGGTCATGATACCATAATTACCAATAGCAAAGTGAAATAAACTCTGCTCATCCAGCTCAAACCACTTAATAACCACCAGAAATCCTTCACAAATCATTTTGCCTCTGCCTGCAGAGGTAGAAAATAGAGCAAGACAGGACTTTCTGCTTCAGTTTATGTGGTGCAGTCGTGATAAATGGGTTTCCTCCAGAAGCACAACATTACAATTCTCTTCCTTAAGCATCCTCTGAAAACCTCCTTTTAACTTGGTAGCTCCATCTGTTCAGCATCTTACACTCTGATATGCTTTCATCCATAAAAAAGTGCAAATATTGTGAGAAGCCAGTGGGGAGAGGGAAGAGCCATCTGAATCCCAAGCAACAGCGTGTCTTGGTTGGATACCAGAGGCAGAAACTGAAGCTGGATTTTGGTTTCCAGGCTGCAGATGATCATTGGGTACCAGGTGTTTTCACACACAGACTGCTCCCAGCCTGGCAGGGGAGTGGGGTTTTTTTTGTGCTCCATCAGATCCTTCTTCTTGTCAAGTGTTATTAGCTGGAGTTAAAGCTCAGTGCCTGAGCCCTGCAAGGGCACTGCAGATGTGTTTTCCTTCCTGTGGGCTGCTTTCCATCATCTCTGCAACGCCTGACTTCTGAATTCAGGGGAAAATCAGCCACCCAAAGAACTTGAACCAGGTGAAAGAGGAAGAGAAACGCCTTAAACTCTCTCAGGGTTCAGTGAGTGCACTCCCTTTTTGAAAGTGTTTTTAGAATATGTGACAACCCTTTGTTCCATCCCTTGCAGCCAGAGCACAGGACGTGAGCATTCATTTGGCTTTTGGCAGCTTTGGGAGGGGACAGCACTGAGGGGACAGCGTGTCTGGGCTGCTGCTGCCACATCTCCAAGGGAGCATCCAGCCACTGCAATTCCACGGCATCAGCTGAGCTGGGGCTGGGGCTCCTGGCCAAAAACAAGACCCAGAGCAGTTGCATACGACCAGCACAACCTGGTTCTTGCACACGTGGGAGAAAAAGCAGTTTTAGGAAAAGCAGTTTTGGAAAAAAAGCAGTTTTAGGAAAAGCAGTTTTGGAAAAAGGAGTTTTAGTTTTAGAAAAAGCAGCTTTCCTTGCCTTTTGCTCCCAGAATGTTTCTTCCCTCCCCAGCCCTTCCAAAGCTGCATTAGCATAGAATATGCACATGCTAATGTTTGTCTCAAGCTGAACTGTGATTGTGCCCACCCTGGAAAGATGAGGAGGGATCCATTTTAAAATGGAAATTTAACTTTTGCTTTTTCTGCACAGCGCCTTGTCTAGATGCTTTTGTTGATTTTTCTTTTTCATTATTGCTTGAACTTTAATGAAAAAGAATTGAAAGAATCCTGTGTGAGTCCCTTTTAGTAGTTCCAGATTTGAAAAATTATTCTGAACTCAGCAAGCTTGATCATAATCTTCCAAAGAATTTCAAGCTCTTGTCCTTCTCTCCAGGGAACCAACAGCTCATATTCTGTTCCTCCTGTGCTTTTCTTGCTGAATTTTCCAGTTTCAGCATGTAAAAATGTTAGAAGGAAAAGAAGGTGCCATCTTAAGCCTCTCTAAGTTTTAATATTTTGTCCTTAATAGCCTTAGATTGCTGTTCAGCAGTATATAGTATTAGTCAAGCTTCTGACTATGAAATGCAGATAATTAATTGAAGTTTTAATCTCTGAGTTTTTACTGAAAAGATTCACACTGGCTGGAAGTTTTACAATTATATTTGTATTTTCTTCTCCAGGAATCTGACCCCCCTCCTTTTATTTTTAAGAAAATAAAAAGAACATTTTTCTCTTTGAAGGCTTTCAAATGAAATCTTCAGGCTGGCTTAAATAAATGCAATGTTTTACCCACAGTTAGAGGCATACACACTTGGAAGTGGCTCAAAACATCTGACAAAATGTAGCATTAGTTGAAATAGTCTGTCTCTGGTAAAGATCAGGAGCACTGTAGAAATGGGATATTCTCAGCCTTTGGGCTATCACATCACTGGCTGCCAAGTTCTTTTTGCTTTAGTTTGGCTGATCTGTCAAAAGCACAGAAATGCAGTTAGCAGGTCTCTGATCAGTTTTAGCCAGAGTTTCTCCTCAGCTCCTTTTCTGCTCAAAGCCAGTCTCCCTGTCGGAGCAGTTGAAATGTTGGTGGTGACTTGATGGTGCTGTTAATTTATTTTCATGGAAAGAAAACACGGAGTGGTAAAGAGCCCTAACAAAGGGCCTCTTAATCTTGCAAGAAGCAGCAATTACTGGCTGGAAATGAAAGCCAACTTCACTGTAGAACAAAGGGATTAAATTCCAATACACAGACTAATGAATTGCTGCAGCAATCAAACCAGGGAAGCAGATCCTTCACCTCTTCAACATTCCAGATGAACGGATGCATCTTCCCCTGGAAGATATTCTGTAATTGGTTATAATCTGGAGGGAAATGAGCAGGAGGTTGTGTGTATGAAACATTAGAAGAGATGTTCTAATATTACCCTTGAACTTCTGAAGTGCAGGGATGAATAATCTGCCTGCACAAGCTTTTCCAGCCCTACTCCCACCAGGGAAGTTCCTTTGCCATTAGGATATGTCTCTATCAGAAAAGACCACAGTAGATAAGAACCATATGCTGCCTGAACTCCCAGATTCCTGCTTCTCCCACCATGGCAGAAATGCCACATCTTCCATGTCAGTCTTTCAGTGATGCCTTGGGAAGGCTGACCTGGAGCAGAGATGGGACAGAGCAAGAGAATGAAGTAGATATTTATTGAAAGGCCTTTAAGGTACACCTTGGGCAGGACAGGGCCTGGCCAGGGCTTCACTCAAGCTGGACCCAAAATGGTCACAAAATGGACAAACAGTCACCAGCTCTCACACTTTTGTAAGTTTTGGTCCATTTGCATATTGGGGTTTAATTGTCCAATTACAGCTTCAGATTATGAGGTCCCATCCTTCTTGTTTTCTCTCTTCAGCCACCCTTGTTTGTGCTTTTGGGCCTGGAAACTTGTAACAGCTGTCCTTCTTCTGCAGCAGGAACAGGATTTGTTTTGTGTCCCTGCTCTCTGCAGAGCTGAGTGACCCTGAATGTGAGGCTCAGAGCTGCACCCCTGGGCAGCACAGAACATGAAAAACATCAAAGCTCAAACTTGAGGCATCATCAGGAGTGGATGTCCTGAGGGTTAAGGTGGGATGGGTTGCTTTCCTCTCCTGGTACTTCAGCCTGAGTTATTAGCAGCACATTTCCCTTTGCCATGTCAGGTCCTCATATCTTTACACCCAGTTTACAACCAGATTTTTTCTGTTCTCTTGTTCTCAATTGCAGTCAAACAGGCCTTTCTTGAAAAGAATTCTCTTTGGGGTTTCACTAGAACATGGACTCCTGCAAAAGAAAGGAGTTTCCTTTCCAGCTGGCCTTTGTCTGGTATTTGCTAGCAGTTCTTGTGTCCTGGGAGGATTGGCAAGAGGGCTATCACCTCGAGAAATCCTGGAAGAGAAGGAGTTCTGCATTGTCTGTTGCTCAGTGCTGCCAAGAGAGACAAACAACACTGGCAATCCCACACATCCAAACTCTGCCATTAGCATGCGGATCCAGCACCGCTGCTTTGTTGAGCCTCATCAACATTCAGCTCACGTCCCCCCCTTTCCCCTAAAGCACCAGCAGAGCTCAAAGGAAATTATTAAAAACACCTTGTATGAGATGAAAGTTCTGATGAGGTTTTGTTTCAGGTGCGAAGCCCGCTCCTGGGATCTGCTTTGAGAGAGTCAATTCTGCCGGAGATCCTTACGGCAACTGCGGGAAGGACTCCAAGAGCTCCTTTGCCAAATGTGAACCCAGGTAGGGCCTCCCCCTGCAAACACAGCAGCAGGTGCCGGGAGAGGGCTTGCAACAGCTGAGAATGCTTTACCCAATCTTTGCTGGTGTTTATTTCCCTCAGGGATGCCAAGTGTGGGAAAATCCAGTGCCAAGGAGGGGCCAACCGACCGGTCATTGGTACCAATGCTGTTTCCATAGAAACCAACATCCCACTGCAGGAGGGCGGCAAGATCCTGTGCCGGGGCACCCACGTCTATCTGGGGGATGATATGCCCGACCCTGGCCTTGTGCTGGCAGGAACCAAGTGTGAAGATGGAAAAGTAAGGTTCTGGGATACTGCCAGACAAGGGGGACATCACTGCTGTTGTTCTGCCAAGTGTTTTGTACTTCTTTTTTCTTTGGGATTTATTTGTGTCCCCCCCCCGCTACAAAATAATTGCGTCTCGTGCTCAGACTGAGACAAATTTTACTCCCTTCTGGCCACTGTTCTGGATGATAGATTTTCAGATGCAGATCTGAGCAACCTGATCTGGTGGAAGGTGTCCCTGGCCGTGGCAGGGGGTTGAAAATAGATGAGCTTTAAAGTCTCTTCCAACCCAAACCATCCTGGGATTCTGCGCAACGCAAGTTGCTTAAGTTTCTGTCTGATTTTTTGAAGACAGTCCCAAGCATCTGCCCGTGGAGGCTTGAGGTTTTCTGCAAAATAAGTACAGCAAAATACATTATAGGCTTATTAATGAATTCCTGAGTTCAATGTATTCCCTTTCCCAGCATCTCTGGCATTGCAGAATTGTCATTAACTTCACTTTAGGTTTCAAAATGTATTTTATCTTCTGATTATGGCTCCCCACTTCTTTTTTTTTCCACGCAGGAAAACCTATCTCTGTATGCACTCTTAGAAAACTATAAACCCATTGATGCTCAGCCACCAAAACTGATTTTTGCAATTGTGTTTTGCAAACTTTGTGAATTATCCACTGTGAATGCAGCCCGGATTTCACATGGCTGTCTCATTCTAAGTTTTTCTTTTGTGAGGAAAGCAACTGAGAAAGATGGGAGGCAGCCATGAGTTTACAGGGGGAGGAGGAGTGGAAAGCAGTCCAAGAGCTATTGAAATGAAGGAGGTTTCCATACCCTCAGTGGATTGCTTGCAAAAAGAAGGAAAAACAAGTGCTTTGATAATTTGTGGTAAATTCAAGTAAGCCTCTGAATTTCTGAATGCTTTTGAATTACGTTGGATTATCTCACTGTGCTGGGAACAGGTTTGAAATCCATCCCCAGTGAAACCACAGCTCTGCTACAGGAAAACAACCCTTACAACATTTCTAAGTCAATCTGTTATAAAAAGTCTTTTCAAAGGCAACTCAGCGCTGAGAAAGCACCCCATTATGTTTTACTAATGAGTATTTAATCTTTCTAATCTATCTAATCATACACATCCACACTATAGAATACACAGGCTAATACTTCTGAAATTGTATGTTTTACTTTGAGGACATTAGTGCATTTGTATTATGGATTAAGAATATGAATTTAAATATTCTTGGGTTTTCTCAACTGGTGATGCACAATTTGAAACGCAGCCATTTTAATGTGATCAGGATTCTGGGAGCTGCTGCACTGAGAATATTTGAATTGTGAATAGTGCTGTAATCAGACCATATTCTCTCCATGCCTGCATGTTGATGCCAATTCACTCTAATTTCCTTTCCATTTTTCCTTCTCCCCAGGGGATAAGTGCCCTGATTAAGCATCCCTGTCGCCTCCTTCAACACTATTCCCAGCTTAATGCTAATTATTGTGACTGACTTTTGGTACTACTGAACTGCACTGCAGTTAAACATGAGCAAAAATGTGCAGTGTGGGGCTTTTTGACCTTTTTTGTTGTCAACATAGCAGAGGAACAGTTACTCCAGTCCTAATTTCTTCTTTTTCCAGTTTGGAGTAGGGTAACTTCTCATTACTGACGTGCTCATCACTTGTGTGGTTGTTTGCTGTTATTATTGCTCAGCACTAATCTTGCTTAACCTCAATTTTCAGCTCCATTGGCAGAGTAAAGTTTATCTGCAATGACTGGAAAACAAAAAGAAATTTGAATTTTATTCCTGTGCATATGCTATTTGTTTACTTCCATTTCCTGTAAATATTAAATGTTAAATAGGGTTGGTTTATATTTGACACCAAAAAAAAAAAAAAAATCGTTTAACTTGGAAAAACTTAGAAAGATCTTGGTTTTCCTGTAAAACAATGACAAGCCCATAAAAATCAGTGACCTCACTTAAACATTCACCTACCCTGGGTCCAGGTTCTGTACTGGAAAGAAAAATATTTCACTATTGATGTAAATAAAATTCTAATAATTTACACCATGAGGATCTAAGGCTTTCCTTGAGGAATCATCTGCTGCTGTGAAGAGACAAAAGCAGACAGAGCAGGAACCTGAAGGAATCCTGCTCAGTCCACTCCTAATCCAGAAAAAAAAATGCAAATTCCTGATTTTTAAATTGGCTTAAAAACCTCCCAAGCCCCAGGGTCTCCCCACTGGTTCCACTTGAGTGGAGCTGGGAGGGTTTGCTTGCACAAACTCAGCAGANTTATATTATATTATATTATATTATATTATATTATATTATATTATATTATATTATATATATTTACCTGCTGAATGAAGGGATATGATACCCTGGGAGCCCCAGCAGCTCTGTCCCTGATAAAATGCCTTTTTATTTCTTTATTTTGCAGATTTGCCTGAACCGCCGGTGCCAGAACACCAGCGTTTTTGGAGTCCATAAATGTGCCACCAAGTGCCATGGACGTGGGGTGAGCACCCTAGCAAAACATTCTTTTCCAGTCACTCAATAACCACTGGAGAAGAAATCACTTTCTGTAATGACTTTGAGATCTATAATTGCCTGCAATGGATCAGAATCACTGCAATATATTTTTATTACATATTTCCATTCTCGCTGTCCCTTATGTGAAATTGTTTTTATTTGACAAAGAAATGTTTATCAGGCAGTAATTATCTTGTCCTTACTTGACAGCCTGTGGTACAAAGGAGTCTTGTAATCCTCAAAGCAATTTGAAGTCTAACCCTCCATCATGAGGAATTCCCTTGAAAAATCAAAAATGCAGTTTCTCCATAGACACAAAGAAGTTAAAATTTTTGAGCTGAGCATTGGAAGTATTTGGATTGAGAGGCAAATGAAAGAGCATTTCCAAAAACATTAAAATAAAGGAAAACCATATTGATGAGTTTTGTGGCGTGAAAGCAGCACAGAATGAAAACTGTGATGATACCATTTAATAATATCAGTGGTTTGAAACCCAGCTTATATTATGATAATGTTAATTATGTCAAGCTTTGCCTTATTAACCTTGATGTGCTGATGAGCTTTTTGTTTCTCTGAAAAGCTGTGGCAGCCACATTGGAAGAGCTGTAGAAATTCACTGTCCTCTCTGAGGAAGGATTTTCATTTGCCTTAACTTATTTTATCACCCTGAATTTGCAAAACTGAGCAGTGTTGATGGTGCTGCCTCTTATCATTGAGCTGGAATGAGCAGAGGCTTGGACTGGCATTTTTTATGTCTGTACAAACAAGAACCTCTGGTGACTCCTCAGTGGCATCACTGACCTCATGGAATTGTAAATGGGAATTTCTACAGGGCTTTAGTTTAAAAAATAATGCTTAACAAAGTATATTTTTAATTATCTTGCTGTCTTTGAAAAGTAGGTTTTGTTTTTTTTTTTTTTAATTTTACATGACCACAGCCAGTCTGAGCTCTCTGAATTTTTTAGTGCTCTGCAGACACAGGCAGCACAGTGTTTCTGAAAGCCTGCCAAGCTGACCTGGCCAGAATATTGCATGTTCAGAACAACCCAAACTCCTGTGAACTGATCTGTGTCTTGCTGAAAACTCATTTATTAATCTGCTGTAGGCTCTTTGTGGTGGTGGCAGATCACTGATGGTTGGGGCTAGCACAGAATTAAGAACATTGTTGACAACAAGCCCTAAGCCCAAAATCTTTATTTACAAACTGATTTTGGTGCCTAGAGAGGCCACCTAGAAGAGAGGCTAGACAGTGTTAAAGGAATAAAGTTAAATTTATTGATAATAAATCTATTAAAAGGCCTTTAAAGGACATACCTTGGGCAGTACAAGAGCCGGGCTGTGGCTCCACCCAAGATGTGGAATCACGAGTTTTCACACTTTTCTACATTTTGGTCCATTTCCATATTGGGGTTAATTGTCCGATTACAGCTTCAGGTTATGCAGCCCCATCCTCCCAGTTTGCTCTCCTCAGTTTGCTGTTGTTTGCACTTTTTGGGCCTGAAGCTGCAGTGGTGTCCTTGGGCTGGAAAAGGAATTGTTTTGTCTGACTGAGCTGTGAGGAGAACTTGCTCACACTTTATATGAAGTTCAGAGTTACACACCAATGCAGTACAGAATATGGAAAATATGAAAGGTAAAACTTAAGGCATCAATTTGAGCACCTGAATGTGACTTCAAGTCCTGGGGCCAGTTTGGGGCCTTTCAGGACAAGACTTGAAAGGGCTGGAGCGTGTCCAGGGAAGGGAACAGAGTTGGGAAAGGATCTGGAGCCCCAGGAGGGGCTGAGGGAGCTGGGAAGGGGCTGAGCCTGGAGCAAAGGAGGCTCAGGGGGCCCCTGTGGCTCTGCACAGCTCCTGCCAGGAGGGGACAGCCGGGGGGGTCGGGCTCTGCTCCCAGGGAACAGGGACAGGAGGAGAGGGAACGGCCTCAGGCTGGGCCAGGGGAGGGGCAGGGTGGATATCAGCAAAAATTTCTTCATGGAAAATTTTTCCAGGCCCGGCACAGCTGCCCAGGGCAGTGCTGGAGTCACCGTCCCTGCAGGGATTTAAAATCCACGTGGATGTGGTGGCATTTGGAGACACGGGTGGCCTTGTCAGGTCTGGGGAATGGTTGAAGATCTTAGAGAACTTTTCCACCCTTTTTCACAATTCTGTGACTCTGTGCCCTCTGTCCATTCAGCACAGGGCTTTAAGCTCTGTATTCACCACACAGCAACTGCTTGAGGAGTAGCAAAAGGAAATAAGGAGCCTTTGGGCTGTGGGACCTCCTGAGGGAAGAGCCCTGGATCTCCTGGCTCCTTCCCCTCTGTGCAGAGGGATCAGGCTGTGTTAGTGATGAGCTCCAGTCCTTGGGAGCTCTCTGATCCCACAGGGGGCTCTGGTTAGGCCAGGCCTGGCACGCTGTTCCCTCACTCAGATTAAAACCACCACAGCACGGAGCACTGTGCCTCTACAGACAGTGCAGGTGTGGTATCAAAGCTCCCCGAGGGTTTCCTCAGCCCTGATCCCAGTTTCATAGGTTTCTCCAGCAACTAGTTCATCTTAGAGCCATGGGAAAATCTGTACTGGGCCCAGTGGAAGCCCTTGATGGAGAGGAGAGCTCAAGGGGCTGACAAAGCTCTACAACTCCTGTGCAGGCAGCAGGAACAGAAGTTACCAGGCAGATAATGCTGCTGCTGGAAGCAAAGAGAGAACAAGACTTAAGAGGTGTCTGATTATCCTCATATTATTGATGTTGTCAGCTGGGGCAACTCCAACGATTACCTGCCAAAGAAATAATGGTTTTTAGGATCCCTCTTACTTCGTGGCGAGTTGCTCTTTGCCACCCCAGTGTGCAATAGGCAGCTATCAGCCCATCTCCTTTCTTCTCTAAGTTTTATTCCTCTCTGATGTGTCACTGTCTGATTAGAGGCCCTTATCAGCCAGGGCTGCTCTCGGGTGTTTTTTTTTTTTATGTTAAGCCATTTGTCTTGTTTTGCAGGTCTGCAACAACAAGAAGAACTGTCACTGTGAGGCTGACTGGGCCCCCCCCTTCTGTGACAAGCCAGGCTTTGGTGGCAGTGTGGACAGCGGGCCCATCAGACAGGCAGGTCAGTGGGAATTCAGGCTCCACCTGGTTTGTTTTTTTCTAGGATAAAGAGTGGAAATTGCTGCACCTCAGAAAGAATTATTTCTACACATTGTTAATTTTACAGGATTTGATTATTCCATGCCCATTTTTCCCCGGAGCGTTGGAACATTAGTGACCTCAAGGAGATGTTTCTGGTTTATGTCTGAGGACATGACAGGACAAGCAGAGTCCTCACAAGTACATGTGTAAACGAAATCTGGATGGGAAATAATGTCTGTTTTCATATGAACAATGCTATTCTAAATCAAAATGGATTCTCTTCTCTGCATGCCAGATGCTGCCGTGGGTGGCAAAACTGAAAATATGACATCGTGGCTATTTCCATGACAAAGCTTCCCATCATGATCTCACTACTGGAAGATCTTTGTTTTTTGAAGATAGGAAAGAAGCCCTGGTCAGGCACTGAGAAGGCCCTTGGAAGAAGTTAACTCCATGTGATTTTTTTTTGCAGACAATAAGAGTGTGACCATAGGAGTGTTGGTAACCATCCTGTGCCTTATCTTTGCTGGATCAATCATGTACCTCAAAAGGAAGACTTTCATGAGGTGGTTGTTTACAAGCAAGAAGACAACAATAGAGAAATTAAGGTATGCCCATTTTCCCTAATTATATTCCAATAGATATTAAGGAAAGGAAGCAGTAAACACAGCAATTCTCATCACTGTGAATGAGTTAGAAAGAGGCAGCCTTGACAAAAAATATTCCCCGTTAACAGCAGTGTTTTCCCTGGGTTGGTTTAATGTCATTGATAGGCAGTAAATAATGCAGGTATTGCTTTGAATATATCCCTCTTTTCTTTGGGGATGAAAAATTAAGCACTGATGGAAGTATTGCCTGTATTTTCATTTGTCTGAAACAGTTTCATTACACTGCGTGGCCTTTTATCTAAACTCAGTTGAGTGAGCTGAAACTTTCCTATTTGAGGTCATTACTGTTTAAATGTTAGATTCATTAGAATAGTCTCCTGGGTGTTACAAAGCTGCATTTCCACAGATTGCAGAAGCTAATTTAACAGACTAGTGGTTTCTAAAAAATCAATATTTATTTTTATTCTTGCGGGAGTGCTAGACAATTTTTACTTTCCTTGTTTACTATAACCAGGCAGAAAGCCCTTGCAAAACCCCGTTCCGAAAAGAGGCTCCTGTTTTAAGAAAATGTTGCAAAGCAGAACGTTGTGTTCAACAATTAAATGTTTGTCTTGCAGGTCTGTGAGCCCAGCAAGACCTTCCAGTTCATCTGAGCCAAATCATCCCACATGTGTCAGTAAAAACCTCATCATGAAGCCACAAAATACAACCATACAAAAAGTGAGTTCCTAAATATTTATTTTTTAAAAAAAAAGTAGGGGAAAACCAATAAAGGTCTCATGTCTTTTGGATCTCATTTAAGTGATTTATTAGAATACAATGATTACATGAGCTTAATATCATGTAGGACTAACATTAAGTAAAATGAGAGAGGATGTAGGCTTCACAATTCATCTATGGCTTCCATGTTGAAGACAGTTGGAGATGTCCAGTGCAGAAAAGAAATAGTTTTGTCTCTAGGAGAGAAAAGCAAGGGTCTAATGTGGATTTTAAAGTAGCAATTGGCCAGGTTTGATGGGGCTTACAGCTCCCTGTTGGGAGGTGTCCCTGCTCATGGCAGGGGGTTGGAACATGCTGGTCCTTAAGATCCCTTTAAACCAAACCATCCTGTGATTCTGTGCCAGCTCTTGAAATCTCTGATTTCTGAAACTTCTGACTTTGGCTGGATGATTTTTCCCAGAGAGATGGCCCAAGGCGGCTGCTGCCCTACCAGATCATCGACATCAGCAACCCTGTGAAGACACACCAGGTGCCACCATTGAAAACACCCCAGAGGGTCCTGCCACCCCTTCCCCAGCTGCCAGGCCACCAAGCTGGGCCTGAGAGACCCCTGCCAGCTAATCCTTCACTGAGGTTCTCCCAGGTAATCATGGATTCTCCTCTATTTAATATTTACTCTATGAGTGTCTGGAGAAATGAAGTGTTTTTTCACCTTTCCTGCTGCCCCTTTCCCACAGGATCTCCTTTATACTTTGTGTGAGTTTAGAACTGTGCTGTAGAAAAATCGCTTTGTGGCAAGTGGGGCTGTGATCCTGAAATTTAGGATCCTGAACTCTGCCTTCACTGCTCAAAAGACAACAGAACAAACACAGGCTCCTCTCTCCAGCTGCCCAACCAGAGGGGAGCCCCAGGGTTTGTTAGTGAGGTGCCAAACACAGAGAGAGAGTCGAGGGAGTCACGTTGCAGGTGTGATGTGCAAGAGGAAGAGGGGCCTTAGCTTGATGTGCTTCTGCCCTGCCAAGGGCTGCATGAACCACAGTCTGCTCTTCCAGGCCACAGACCTGAAAAACACTATTTCATACAGGCAATTTTTTCACTGCAATGTTTAAGTAGAGGTGGTAAATACTTTTTTTATTTTTTATTTTTGGATGAGATTCGTCTCAGGGCAGTAGGGTAGATGAAGCTGTCTGTGCAGTTGTCTGTATTAAACAGTGCCTTTTCTTGTCACTGGCTGCTCCCTTTTGGTGGCACTTGTGGAGTGGCTGTTTCCAAGCACTCAGGCATGCAGCTGTTCCTGTTCTGCAGCAGTGGTGCAGAATTCTGCTGGTGCACACAATTCTGGGTGTGGCACGAGGTTAAAATGGAGGGAGTGTTGTTAACACCAGGCTCCCACCTGCAGGAGCCCTGAGAGCTGCTCCCAGACCCTTTCCTGGTGATGGATAGGAGACAGCTCTGAGGCAGTGCTGGGGTGCAGGGCTTTGAAAAGGGATTGGAAAAATGTCAGAAACAAATAGGGATGAGAGAGGCTGCCATGAGAAGTTGTCAGGGTTCCCAGGGAAGCTGTGGCTGCCCCTGGATCCCTGGAAGTATCCAAGGCCAGGTTGGGCAGGACTTGGAGCAACCTGGGGTAGTGGAAGGTGTCCCTGTCCATTGTGGAAGCAAGTAAAGTGTATCTAGATTTAATTTTTTCTAACTCTGAACATTGTATCACTCAGGTTAGGCCAACTTTCACAAGTGCAGCCAGTATTTTATTTGCTTTTTCATCTTCCATTTTCCATCTTGCCAGTCATTTTCCTTTCCAGGGGAGTAAAAAAAGCTGATTCTTTCTGAAATAAATTCTGTCGGGAGTCGGAAGCAGTATCGATTCCTGTTGCTTGTCTTTAGCTCCAGTGGTTTCATTGTTCATTTTCTTGTATTCTCTAACATTCTGCACAATTCACAGTGGTCAAAGGGAAGATTTTAAGTGCAAGTGCTTTTCAGTTTCTTAAGCAGAATATGGGTGGAGAAAAGGCTTTCTAAGGAAAAGGAAAGAAACCATTTCTCACTCTGATGCTGCATCTGCACCTGCCCCAGGCTCACTGCACATCACAGCAGCCCAGTGCTCCCCTACAACTCATGTTCCTAAATCCTTGTGCTCCAAATCCCATCCCAAGTGCCAGGTGGAATACCAGACCTGCAGTGCCATCATTAGCAAAGGCTGACAGATCTGAAACTGCCAAAAAGCTTTTCAGCCTGGCAGCTCAAATTGATTGTGACAGTTCCCTCATCAGGCAAAATATCATCATTTTCAGTCTCTGCAGAGAACACAAGGAGGACAAACAGGGGATCAGCTCAAGGCAGCCTAAAGAATGAGCAAGGATGGGTTATTTCAGAATTATATCATAACCTCAGTTTTGTCAGAAACAGCTACTTCTTATATCAGAGAGACACAAAAAAAAAACCACTGTGTGGGGAGAAAATCTTTCATTCTTAAGTTAAAATTTTTCTCTCAATGTTTGGAAGTAGTAAATTAGCTTAAGAATAGTTGGGCATAATAAATGTAGATACTACTTCATGTATTGCTTCAGCTCTCCCTTAGAAGCACATCCAGAAGGTCAGCAAGAGGAAGGACTTTAAAAATCATTGCTACATTCAGGATGTCACCCAGATGCTCAGTGCTGCAGGATGGTGCTGTAAATGATATAAAATTTCCTTTCAGTTCTAAGTAAAATAGTTAAAAAACAAAGACAACATGAAAAAAACCCAACCAATCAACCATCAGAAAATCCTCGGCGAATTAGCTCTTGCCAAGTTTAATATTTAATTATCTTTTGACTGAAAAACAGCTTTTCCTTCTTTCAGATGCTCTTGCAAGGCAAACAGTCTTTATTTATGGGCCAGATTCACAGTCAGTGTAAATCAGCAGAGCCCCATGTGAGTCAAGGGAACAGTGCAGGTTTATCCTCACCACAGGTCCAGTCCATGGATTTGGTCTCTTCCTCTTGATTTTGTTACTTTTAGCATTCAGTTGCTTCCTCTGACAATCTCATCCTCTTATTACCAAAATATTCTCATATTTTCCAGCTCGTCCTAATGCCAAGAAGTGGAACTTTGTGGTTTTCCTTTGTCCTCAGTAAAATTGAGCTCAGCTCCTGCTCCTTCTGCTACAGTTATCCTGGGAATATCTGTCCTGTGACTCCTCAGTCTGGCAGCAGACACAGAGGGCTTTCACTTTCTTCTTTAAAAATCAGTGGAAAAAACCTGGAATTCCATGCACTTGATGTCTTTGGAGCTGCTCCGTAAAAGAATTCTGGTTTTCATTCCAATATTTAAAACAACACTTCCCCAGGCAGGGCTTGAATGCATTAAATGCCAGGTTGTGGATAAAAAACTGGACAAAGAAATCCCTCCATAAACTCTTTGTGATGAAGGGCTGAAGGGGAAGAACTGGAGAGGGGAAGAAGAGGAATGAGGGCAGCAGAGCTGTGGTGATACCGTGAGCTGTGCTGCAGATTCCCAACACACCAAAGGCTCTGCAAGGCCCCATGCAAGTTAACACACAGAGTTTGGATTCTCTGGGGCACAGAAAGAATAGAGAGGACCCTCCTGTAGTCAGTCTAGGGAATGGGATTTATTTCCTCAAAGAGTTTTTCCCCTCTGTTCCTAAGGCTGTGTGTTCCTGGTGGCATCTCCTTTCTGTCAAGTGCTGCTCCATTTTGCTTCATCTCAGCCACTATTTATTCTCCATCCCCATGCTTATCAGAATTCCCTCTCTTTTTAATGTTTTTCTTTCATTTACCCTTTCCTACCAGCTTGTCACATTACACTTTCTGTCAGAACACTTGGCTGCTTCCTCCTTAATGATCTTTTTAACTTGAGGACATTTTGAGTGGGAAATGAATGAACAAATAAATCAGGTGCTGGGCCTGTGTATCCATCAATACCAGTATGCAGAGAATTAAATAGAGGGTGGACATTATATGCAACTTTAAAATGTAGTTTGTGGCTAATTTGAATTTATTATATAGGAGATTTACTTAAGCTCATGTATTTTCTTCCTTATCAAAATGCCTGTGGATAATCAATCTGCATTTCCTTCTTGTAAGAGCAAATATTTGCCGTGGCAAATGAAAAAAAACAAAGGGATGCTCAAAACAAATAATGAAAAGTTGGACTTCATTCAGGAGCAATTCATGCTCTGATTGCTTGTTTGGATCACATCTTTCACGGGATCTTTAATCAGATTATGCTTGTAAGCTCCTCTTGTTTCCTTTAACTTTACTAATGATACTTACAGCAAACTAAAAATAAGGAATAAAATTCCTTGGGAAAAGCGTGGCTGTGCAGCTCCAGTAGTAGAAAGATCTGAAGTGAGTTTGGGGCTAAACTGGAGAGTTCTTGTGTGCCCTGAGCAAGCCACTTGATGTGTCCCAGCTCTCCATAATGAGGAGCACAAACAGCCAAGTTTCCCTGTTTGCAGGGACCACCCGGAGCAGCCACTGGCCCAGTCTGACAGCAGATGACTTCTGTTCTTTATTAATGGAGCCTTTAATTCCACAGAATGAAAGCACAGCAGCAGCTCTGGAAAAAAAAAAAAAAATTCCACAGATGCTCCCAATCCAAACCAGACTGGGGCAGTTTGGTTTTGTGGGCATCTGAATTTCCATCTTAAAGTCAAGTCGAGCATTCCCACCTTTCCATAGAACTGCTTCTATGAAGTTATGTATGGAATCTTTGCTGTTTTCATTTACCACCAATTAGGCATTGAGTCTAGCAGAGATGCACCCTGCACTTCTAGAGTAAAGAATCTAAAAGACATGAAATCACGAAAAAATAGTATTAAATATTTGGTTTCAAATATAAGTGTCAGCTGATTAAAAATAAGCGCTTTTTACTCATTTAATTTTATATGGTCGTAACAGAGTAAAAAATATCTTCAGTTTAGATTTAGAGTAGGTGTCAGGAAGAAATTGTGAGCGGGGGGTGAAGCCTAAATTTTTCCAGAGTTTTGGCTGCCCCCTGGAAGTGTCCAGGTTGGAGCACCCTGGGACCATGGAAGGTGTCTCTGCCCATGGCAGGGGGTGGCACTGGGTGGGCTTTGAGGTCCTTCCCAACCCAACCCAGTCTGCAATTCCAGGATTCATGAGTTGATCTCAGCTGTGGCTGTGTGTGAAGGCTTTGCTGTGCACTCTGAGTGTTTGCATTGAAACACATCATCACAGGATGAGCATCTGCAGGTGCTTTTATTGAAGAGCTCTGGGAATCAGAGGCACAGACATTCTGTGCCAAATCTGACATTGGTTTCAGGACGAACATGTTTTATACCATTTTTGTTATATAACTATATATTAATTATTAAACCCACATTGTTCTATTGTATACACTGATCTTATCCAAGCATGAATTCTTAAAATTTTCATCAGGTCCTCCAAACATCATTTCTCATGATTCTTATTGCAATTACATTGCTTTTCATGATTCTTATTACGATTAGACAATAATCATATTCAATGACCAACAATCATTACATTTAACAGTCCTAAGACCAAACTTACAAAAGTGTGAAAATTCGTGATCCATCATCCGTTTTTGGGTGCAGGCCCTGGAGGGCTTCATCTGCCCGAAATGTACCTGGAGGCCCTTCAATAAATAGAACTGCAGTTGTACTCGACACAGAGAAATGGCACCCACACGCTGAGATGGCCAAGGCAGAAAAGAGAGCAGTTTATTTACAAATGATCACACAGGTGCAGTTGGCTGTGTTTATACTCTGTTTATACTGGACAGAGCTAAACATTTGTTCCCCAGGCTGAGCTCCCTTTCCCAGACCTCCCCGAGCCCAACCTTCCTTTCCACCCTGTCCCCGAATCTATTCCCATGATTTCAGA
>VWYO01024704.1:0-15861 GCA_013400275.1 Rhadina sibilatrix
TGGACTTCTCTGGATGTAAACCACGGAAACTGGACTAAATGATTCCTTTAAACTGTGGAAAGTTATGCATTTTGTCGTTTGTTTAAATTCTTGATTGTTTAAATTTATGTGTAGATTTTTGAGCAAAGGTGTTTGTGATGAACTAAGTAAAATTGATTTTATGAGATGCTTGAACAGAGATAGAGATGAAAAGCCTTCTGTGTGCAGTGAAGAAGTGAGAAGATATCTCTGTTCCTTGAGATGAAGAATCCTTTGCCTTTGAAGTGGTTCACCTTTAAAAAGTGACACCCCAGCCTGCAGTGTTTGAGTACATGACCCATAAGCAGCTTGGGAAACTGCTAACGGGAGGGGTCATGTAAGCAGAGTTTACCAGGCACTGTTTTTGTGACAGTTAAAACCCACAAGAGAACTGTTTTAAGTTCTCAGTGGGATCCATGGGACACTAAGATAGACTCCTCTCCCAAAGTGATGAAAGATTATGTTTAAATGGAGAAACTGACTGAAAATCACAAGTTGTCTCTTATGTTGTTTGTAGAAAGTAAACTTTAGTGCGGGAGGGGAAGAGTGTTCTGAAGTTTCATTTTCATTTTTCTTTTTCTCCTTTCAGTGTGTGTGAATAACCTATCCTATAACTTTTAAGTTTTAGGCTTGTTTTGCTTTTTATTCCCTCCTAGTCATATCCCACAAAAAGTAAATACTAAAACCATCACAGATGTACAGTTACGTTATTGTGATATCTTCTCCCCATATTCCTGTTTCCTCTCCCCCTCCTATTGTCACTGGACAGCCTTCCTAACCCAGGGCGTTTGGGGGGAGGGCAGGCTTGTTACTAAGAGGCACACATGGCAACACCTGACCTCCAGTCAAGTTGCAAGAAAGTAATCTCCACCAATGGACAGCAAAGGAGAGTTGACTGATGGACTTTGGGAGGGGTGAAGGTTACCTGATGCACCACCAGGTGTATAAAAAGGTGGAGCAGCCGTTTTGTGGCTGAGCACACGGCGGTTTAGTCTCATGCTCCCAGTGCTATAATTTTCCTCATTCAGTCATTGTGTTGTATTTTATAAAGGTTTAATAAACCTTAGAAATTTTAAAAGTGAGCATCGTTTCTCACAGCTTCATCACAGAAATGCTGAAATGGTGGTGTTGTTATTACTGGAGGACAGTAATGCTTCCAACTCTGGCCTGAATTTCAGGGTAATATTTACATTTTGCTTTTTGAATGGAAATGTGTGGAGGATTTTAGTTTTTGATACAAAAAAAAACCCCAAAAAACAAAAAACAAACAAACAAAAAAAAAAAACCTCAGCGTTTTAATGACTCTGCTATGTACATAAAAGCTTACACATTCCACGTTGTTTATAAATTACAGAATGACATGAAATTCAACAGTGTGGAAGTTGTCAGTGAGTCAAATATGGGAGGTTCAGAATATTCAATGTCTTCAGTAGTTCTAAGAATTTAGCTGGGTTTTTGTACCAATGCAGAGTGAAGCAAATGTCTGATTATTGATAAAATGTGGAGGCATTGACAAGCTGGGAGGTGCTGTATCATCTTACCATGAGGTTCTTACCATGCTCACAAATACTGCCACTGATAACCTTCTTATCATGTTACAAGAACAGGATTTGTTCTTGTGGTCAGTTAAATCAAAATTCTCCTTTGAGAAAAAAGATTGCAATTTTGATGCCTTAATAAAAATTCTTCGTTCATAGTTAAGGCTTCACTGAGGATTTGATTTGGCAGGTAGTGTATTTGTGTTCACTTTCTCAGTAATGTTTTTATATGTTAAAAACAGAGGTGTGTTTCATTTGGGCTGAAGTGCTTCAGCCCTCACTACTCTGTACCAAGGGCTGTGGCAGCCAGAAAATTTCTTGGACAAGACTTAACTGTGATTATGCTGTACATCAAAGGATTTTATGGAACTGATCCTAAGAAAAACAATGAATAAATAAAAAAGGGATTTGATGTGGTTTCAAATCAAAGTTATAATAAGCTAGCTTACATGCACAGTGAACAAGACACAGCTACTTGCACACAGTCACTATTATAAACCTCTCGGAAAAGTGGCTCAGAGGAGACTCAAGCTCTAAGAGATAGCAAGACAGAAGAAAATACTCAGTTCAGTTGTTCTTGGAACAGTAACTTCAAATTCTTAATAATTTTTTTTGCTATTAATTTAGAAGTTCAATTTCTTCTGAGTTTGAACAATATTTATGTAATTTTGAAAGCAACATATCTACTTTGTGTGCTTCATTTTGGAAATTAACTTATGAGGAACAGAAGTGGCTCACCCACAGGAACAGAATCCAAGACTAATCTCTGATCACTGACTTAATACTTCCTCTTACCCCTATCACTCCTTGCCACTCATTTCCCCTGGGCTTTATTTTTAGTGGAGAGCATTGCTTAATTTCTGTAAACCAGTTACCTGTTTAGTTCCCCCTTCTCACCTTGGCAGACCAAAACTGTCCCATTCCACTAGACAACTGGTGTCTAAAGTTTCCATTGAAGCACATCCCTTTCTAGTTCCTTTAGATAGTTTATTTTATTTCAGTGTTAATAGTGGAAGTTTTAATAAACCAGATTGAGACTTTCCTACAGTTTCTTAGACTGCTTGGAAATAAAGCAATATTCTTCTTTCTCCCTAAGAGAAGAAGTGGTCTGACAGGAGGGTATGAAAGACAACATCACTGTTTTCCTACCCTGAAGCCTACAAGGGGAGAAAAGCCCAGTCTGTGGCCTGTCACACAGCAGGCGACTTAATGGTTACTTTTGGTTTGAGGTTGAGAAGAAAATTCTTCCCATTCCATACAGGAGTAAAAGGGATGGATGGCAGCGCTATTTGCCAAATATTTATTCCTCTTTGATCCAATTTTTTTGCAATAAGGTTGCAGTGAGCAGTAATATATTGCTTTTTGTGCTGCCCAATGATTTCAGCGTTACACATTTACAATTCAAGCACCATCAGATGTTATTCTGAGCTGTACTCCTATTCTGTATGTGTGATTCTCTATTTCCTGAGAAAGTAGCTCTGCAGGTCCTGAAGTCTTGAGCGTCATTGATACAAATAATTGGATTTCAAGATCCAAAGTCTCAGCACAAGATATTTAATGAGTTTACATGCAGAAGAAGAAATGCTGCTTTTGAGGAAACTCCCCAGGTTCCATTTCTCTCTCAAGCCCAGCTTTGTCTCTTGGGTATCCATTTTAATGAATTTAGCAAGCAACTCATTTCAGATAAACAGCCCTTTCTGATAAACAATGCCAACCCTTATTCATTTGCAAATCACACTCCTCCATGTCACAAAGAATGGCTTTTTACTTCACCCTTTTACTTTCTCTGCTCTTTCTGACTTGGATTCGCTTAAGCACCAAAGCAATCAGTACAACAGAATATCTTACATTTAGGCAGGGAGCACTTTGGGTTTCAATCTCCAAAGCAGGGATTTCCAGCCTGTTATGGATGACTGTGGTAGATGAACAAACCATCCCATTTCCCACTGATCTGGTACTTTTCTGGGACTCCTTCCTAAGTTTACCTCTGCAAGAGATCTGCCTTTTGTCCCACGGATTTTGTCCCTTGCCTTTCTGTAGCCCATCTGTCTTTGGTCTCTTGCTTCTCTGTGGACTTAATTTCAAAAGCCCCATTTCTAGAATTCTTTAAGACTCAACTACAGTTCTTGGCCATACTTTTCTTTCTTTTTTCTCCTAAAAACATGTTGAGCAGCAGCATTTGCTTTGGACACCAAGTGCATCCCTTCCAAGTAATTAAACCTTGCCACATCAGTGACCTTAAGTCTATGAGTCATTTTAGGTCACATTCAAGGACTGAAATAGTTGCCTAAAGAAGGTAAAGTTCTGTTTAAAACCAGTTTATTTTTAAGGCAAGCAAGGACATTATACCTGATGTTGACCACTGGAGAAATAAGAGGAATTGATGTCTGCTGGCCAAGGACTGTTGTTCTATAGCTCAGTGTGCATAAATGGAAGTTACCCAGCAAGATCCACACTGCTTAAATGGGGCATTAATGAATGCAATCACATATCATTTAAATTAACATCCATATAAATAATTAGTTCATTTTATGCATCACAAGATAATGGCTACATTTGGCAGTTTCTAAACTAAAACAGGGTAGGAGAAAAGAGATTTATGGATTGAAATCAGTTTAATGGTTTCTCTGCCAGTTAGTTCTGATTCCATGCTGTTCAATCAATTCAGAGTATTGCTAGCATTTTTTCAAGAGTGCAATATATGACAACTGACAAGCTTTGCTTTGGTGATTACTAAAAGGACAGATACTGGTATGAAATGTATTTCAGCACGGCAGGAATATAAAAAATGAATTGTTAGAAATGGTCCAGTATAACTGATATAGCTAGAGTATATCTGCATAGATGATTTGGCATGGCAGATACCAGCTCAACCAGCCTAGCTTGAAATAGGCACAACAAGGATAGGGAGAATTCAAACCCAGTCAGAGGACCTCAGCCAACCCCTGTGAAGCACATACACACCTGTATCATTGGCCAGTGAACTGGGCAGAGTTAAAACCCTTGACCAATCATGTCTGTAGATACAGGAAATTTGAAAGCCCTATAAAAGGAGCTGCTGGACAATAAACAAGAGTTTTGCCACACGATTGCAAAGCGTGTGTGTGACACATCCCTGTCTCTGACTCCATTGCAACATCTGGTGACCACCTGATGTGATAGCAGCAAGCCACCGTGGTATTGCAGGGAGACAGGGGGGCAGCAAAAATTTGCTGCCAGCAGCCACTTGGGCTGCGAGAAGCTGTGGACATAAAATTTTTGCAGGCATCAGAGAGGGCTGCAGGCAGAAATTTGCAGGTGGCAGAGAAACTCCAGGCACTAAAGAACTGCAGAGAGTAAAGGAACACTGGGCAGTAAAGAACTGCAGACAGTAAAGGAAGAGTGCAAACAGCAGAGCATGGTGGACGGAGAAGAAGCTGCAGGTGGAAAAAAAAATGCCACGGACAGCAGAGTGTGGCAAGGAATGGTGGGGAAAGCCATGTGGGTCTAGACCCCCCTTTGTGAAGTAAAGACATCACCAGGAACATGAGGGCACAGGCTTTGATACCAGAGGACCCCCTTTTGCAGATATGGACATTCATTTTAAAAAATAGATGGGAAAAGTATGACAAATGGGCTTTACTAGCCCTAATATCGTGGTATGAGAGCCACAGGCTGGATGTGTCAAAAGAAGGTCAAGCTAGTTTAATAGCCCCTTCCTCAAGAAGGAAAACTGAAGCATCTGCATGTGTTGAAGTTGAAACTAATTCATATAACAAATCTTTGTTAGCTAGTTCTCTTGCAGTTGCTGTGAAGGGGTTTTGCCAGTGATACAAATATGGACTACAGCTTGCCAAATAGGTCTTGAAGTTTATAGTAGAATGCTTGTTGATTTTGCTTTTGTGCACTCTGCAAGCATCATGCTTGCCCTATCAATCTGAAAAACAAAACCCACTGTTTTGAATCTAAAGTGTTAAATGCTGTCAAGAGTGTTTGCAGCTGCAAGCTGAACTTGTCATTTCCTAGAACTAATTCATAGAAATTTTCTACCTTTATTATTCAGATAGAGATTCCTACATGATTTAAGGAGTCAGTAAGTTGCCACCGTCCTAAACCTTCATTTAAAATTTCTTTTATGAATAGATGCTGCTGTAATAATTCTAATTGTAAACTATCCTTTCAAGTAGATATTAACTGATGTTAATTTTAATTAACTGATGTTAATTATGTTTTTCAAAGTACCTTCCAAAGAAAAGAAAACATTAAGGTATCTCCTTTCCTCTTCCAAAAATCTTACAGTTTCAGTTATGGGATTTCAAAATCTAAAGTAAGTTTTGTTCTTAGTTACTTAAAAATTGTGCAGCAATATAAAGCTCTAAAGCTTAGAAGGAATGCCATTGCCCCACACTGTGGGCTTGTAAAACCCTTGTTAAAAGAAAAAAAAGAGCTTTAATCATACTGTTATTTTTAATAAGTTTAGATCCTACTTCCCTACTCTGGAACTCTTTATTCTTAAGGAGACACTGCAACCCTGTTCTGTGCTAAAAGCTTCAGACCAGCACTCATGGGGGCAAATGAGCAGCACCCCAGAGATATTCACCTAGACTTCATTACCTTACAGTGTTAAAAGAGATTTTCTTGCTGAGAAATAAAGATGATACCTCTATTCCAACCATATTACCCATTCACAGTCCAGTCCTTCTGCTGAGTCAACACTGAAAGAATTAATATTTCCCGGTTTCAGATCTTCTATAAACAGTTATCCTGTGTTACAGAGATACTACCCTTTATTATAAATTTATTCTACCCTGTCACTATAGAGATTTGGTAACTTCTAAGGAGTGAAATACCAAAGTTGTAAGGAAAATGCACATATACCTTTCACTGATTCATAGAGTTCTCTTTAACATAATTTGACCTGCAAAAAATTAGACAATTTCTACGGCTCTAAGGTGTGTCACACCAAACTAGTATACCCCATTTAGCAACTAGACAAGCCATCATCAAACGTGCAAATAGTACTTTAAAACACATGTTAAATAAACCAAAAAAGGGAAGTAGTAAAACTCCGCAGAGCAAAGTAGCAAAAGCTGTGTACATCTTGAATCACCCAACAGTACCAGAACAATCCTAAAACCCAGTAATCTTAAATAATTTCCTATCACTGCAGTCATCTGGAGATGGCCCAGTCACCTAAACCTAAGGTAATGGTAAAAGACATTATCATGGACAAGCAGGAGGGTCCGTGGGACCTCATTGCATGGGGACATGGGTATGCCTGTGTTTCCACAGACACTGGAACACAATGGATACCCACCAGGTGTGTTCACCCTGCTCTGCATCCTGCTGGGGAGCAGAGACAATATCTTCCTGATGAAGCTCCAGCAGACATCATGGAGCAGTGAGTTAAATGACTTGTGCAATTGATACATAATGATCTGGGACCTTTTTGAGATGACAAGTTTATTAAAGGCAAAACCCTGAACTGGACAAGTTGCTTTCCCTGTTACTTGATTTTCCCACAGTTGTAAAGTTGACATGTTTCTTGTTCATAGAGTTGAGTTGTAAATTTGTAACTTCAAGTAATAATCCTGCTATGTGCCAGTGTGAAAGCTTGTATTGTTGGTGATCCTACCTGACAGCTCCTGAGAATGGATGTAACATTTTCCATGATATGTGGAATGCATCACTGACTAAGAGAGGCTAGGCTTGTCGAATTAGATAAAATTATATGTGTCATTGTGCTGTCCTGTCATCCTATCCGCAAAGGGTCCTTGCGGGTAAGATAATAGAAAGCATTTTCATTTTTATTAAACTGAGAAGGGGGAACTATAACAGCTATCACTAGACTATATCTGCATAGATGATTTGGCGTGACAGATACCAGCTCAACCAGCCCAGCTCGAAGTAGACACAACAAGGATAGGGAGAATTCAAACCCAGTCAGAGGACCTCAGCCAACCCCTGTGAAGCACATACACGCCTGTATCATTGGCCAGTGAACTGGGCAGAGTTAAAACCCTTGACCAATCATGTCTGTAGACACAGGAGATTTGAAAGCCCTATAAAAGGAGCTGCCGGACAATAAATGAGGTTGCCACACGATCACAGAGTGTGTGTGTATGTCACATCCCTGTCTCCACCTCCATTGTGACAGTCTAGGAGGAATGGATAGCAATAAGACATCAATTTCATCTGTAAACTGACTTGATAAATTTCTAGAGGTCTCAATCATGATTTTTGATGTAGGGTTGTTGCGGGCAGGCGGGCAGTGGTAAGGTGCTGTGACCGTCTCACAAAAGCGCCTTGAGAAAGGCGTCCTGTCAGGCACAGGCACGACTTGTCAGCCTCTCCCTTGCCCAATGATTTCAGGCTCACTTGTGAGAGTGGCTGAGCTGCAGCTGCCACTCGGGCGACACAGGAGAGAAGGGAGGCGAGACAGAGTCCTTCTGTCACCTGGAAGCATTTATTCCTCTTTGGAGTCCAGGGACAAAAGAACCGGGGAGCCCAGGGAGCAGGGATTATATAGGGAAGTCAGGGAGTGAGGTTATAGAACTTGGCCAGTGGGGTGAAGGATTGAGAAAGGGACCAATCAGGGAGAGGATTGAAAAGGGACCAGTCAACAGGGGAAGAAACTAGGCAGTAAGGAAACAACCAGTGGGGGAGAACAGATTTTCACACAAATGCAAAGCCTCATGGGGCTAACTGATTTTGCTTATCCTGACTAGGAGAGCTATCTCTCAGAGAGACTTCTTTGGAGAAGCTACTACAATTCAAAGCAGCCAAAAGGCTGCACACTCTCGAAGGGAGGGCAACACTATCAGTAGATGGCTCAGGTGCCACCACACAGAATAGCTTTGGAAAGTCAGAAGTCTGACACAAACATCAAAAATTAAATGAATAAAAAATGAAACTTAGTACTGCCACTTTTTACCATTGTTTACCATTTCTAATGCTTCTGCAGTTCTGCATGTTCTGGGACGAATGAACTTGCAGTGGAACCAGTTGGTTAAAGTAACTTGTTAATTCATGGAATAACCCTCATCATGGAATTCGGAACAGGAAAAAATTTATGAAGTTCTATTCAGAGATATCTGCAGACTTAGTAGATCATGCATAGGGAAAAAAAATCTACATCTTACTATATATTGGAACCTCTCTTTCCTTATTGCTTCAGTTGTCCATGAGATTACATCAGTTTGGAATGTGTAAGGGGCATGTTGATGTGTTCTCAGTTTCTGGTTGTCTGTGACAGGTCACCCATTAAATGAGTCCTGAACAGGCACAAGAATATACTTCTGCAGCTTCTTCATAGCATAAAGGGGTTTTTTTGCTCCAGTATAATTACTCTGCTTGACATTTAATCTTGTCTGGTGCCATAAAACAAGCTCACTTGTCTGCCATGGGAAGTTTCCTGGGAGATCCTAGACCTGGATCACTGGATTTACTCCACAAACAGCACTTTACCCTGGTGCTGAGCTTGGGATATGATCTCAATTTCGCAGGAGGATCTTTCAAGCCATGAGTTACTGTCTCAGCTGAAGTTCTGCAGTGATTCAAAGCAGCCCATGGTGTCCTTGCGAAGGTGGGTGTGCTGTTGCTGGAAATGCACTCAGTGGATATAATCAGAAACATCAACAGGATCTGCTTTTCTGGAGACTGGGCAGCAGATCCATTAGAAGGTTAATGATGTTATTGAAGCTGGACAAACAGATCCCAGCCAAAAGTCTTGCCCATCCTTTCTCCCTCCTCATGTTTATTTCAATAAGTTGCTTTCTAGTTTTCAGTCCCTAATGATGAGACTTAGAAAGAAAAAGATTGGAGCAGCACCTGGCCTCCGGCTACAGTTTGATATATTCAAAGAAATTTTCAGATTTGCCCACATTGTTCTTTATGCCCCTTTCCTGTTTTCTAATAGACCCTGTGCACTGCATTGATAGTATCTTATTTGGATTTATTTCATCCTGCACTTAGGTCTATTTATAAACCTAGGTATTTATTTCAAGCCTTGCAGAAGTGACATATATCTTGTCTGTGTATGTAATTCTCTACTTGCGGGTTGAGTCACTGGTAGGAAAAAGGCTGAAGATCTTTTTCTCTCACACTGATCCTGCTGTTAAAGTGTGCAAGTCTCCTCACACCATATGCTTTAAATGAAATATAATTTTGTATTCTAGAAAGGTTAAAACACATTTCCTGGACTCAAAACGGTGATTCTTTGTGGATTTTTATTTTCTTGTTACAAACATTAATAAATGTTTGACATACTGAAATGTAGTAATATATAATATTAATATGTTATTTAAAGTGCCTATTTTTGACACAATATCAATGAAATGTTGTTAACCGAGAGCCCATTGTAATGGATGGGGATGTTCCATGTCATTTTGTACAGAATTCGAATCATATTATCAAGGTCAGGATATCTGGGGAAGGTACAGGCATGTTCAAGGTGGTTGTTCAGCTTCCACCAGTTCATGAGACAAAAGCCTTGCCATGCCAAGCAGAATTAACAAGAATCCAAATGCCTCTCCTCCTGGTACATCCTGACCTCAGCATTTACAAGTTTGTGTTTGCAGTTTAATGGCAAAAGGCTGCAATTTCTATATATCAGAGATTTCTTTTTCTTCTCAGAAAGCAAATTTTAGTTACCTGTTATGGTCAGTCTATCCTTTAGGATGGTGACATTCAGCACTTAAAGTAGCTATGTTGCTATAGTGGCTGCCACCCCCTGTGTGTGAAATGGCTCTAGAATTCTCTAAGTGTGGATTAGGATGTGAGTGGGGACTTGATAATGTGTGTGTCTGCTGTCCATCTGGGCTGGCTGAGGCTGTCTGTGCCTGCAAGGTGGTGGTCCAGCTTTCCAAACAGCTCTGCAAACAGCAGGCACAGATATTGCTGGTGGCAGCTGTGAAGAGGGAGCTGTTAGGGCCTCAGCTCCTGACAAATTAGATGCAGCCATCAAGGAAGTGAGGGAAAAGGTTCTTTTTCTTTTTCTTTTTTTTTTTTTTTCCCCTCTCATTTTTATCCAAAATGGTTAAATCAAGAAATCACCAGATATTCAGCAGGGTATTTCTGCCTTGCAGCTGGAGTGTGTACTGTGTGACAGACACATGTCAGTTCTGCTGTGAGATAAATGACACTGCTGCCTTTCCCAACTCAGAGTAGCATTTGATACTGAAAAGAAGGGCAAGTTCATTGTTTCTCATCCCAGAAGTGTTAGTCTGTGATGGCTGAAAACTGAAGCAGGCACAGTTTGCTTATAGATGGAAGAATTAAACTATGTATTTTAGGATTAGATGCTAGAAAGAAGCTTAAGGGGAAAAACTGAAAAACTGTCATCAATGAACTGTATTTAATAATCAAAAACAAATCTGTGGATCAGCAGCTCCTCATCTTACTGGGATCTAGAAGGTGGAGGACTGGGAGCATTTAAGCTGCATGTCATCCAGCAGGCTGAGGGAATCCATCAGTAGATGATTCTGCAGCAGAGGAGAAAAATGTACATAAATTTGGGGTAAGAAACTGTTCTTATTATAAGGGACAGTGTGTATTACAGGGGCTTATAGGCCATACAAGAAAACTGGAAAGATGGAATAATCCTTTTGCATGTACCCGTTTTTATTTGGGATGTGTTGTTCCTGTACCGAAAGTGACAGAGACTCAGAGCTCATGGTGGTGCTGTTGGTGTGTGGTAGCCCTGTGTCACTTAGGTAAGTGTTTGAATCAGTAACTCTTTGTCTGTGTTACGTAATTTCATACTGAATCAATTAGAACTGAGCACTTTTACCTCCAGATTTTTTATCAAGTCATTGCTTGTATCCCTGAACAACAAACAGATCCAGACTACCAGGGTAGATCTGACAATGGAAATTTTAGTTTTTAAGCTGGGAAAATAAGAAAAGAAAGTTTAACTTGACTGCCAAAAATCATTGGGCAGTTTGTTTTAACTGGAAAATGTGAAGAAGATTATGAAAATAAACATTTTCTCTTATAAGCCTGAACAGAAGAAGAGTGTGTACTGCATTCTTATTCATTTTAACAACTCAGTGCCACTTGTGTCAGGCAAGCTGTTCAGCAGGAGAGGATGTTTCATAGAACAGAGTAATATGTCATGCTGCCACAGAGATACACTTGGGATATACACTGGGATGAGGAGGAAGTGGAAGGAGAAGAATGGGCAAGGGCTAATAAGAACAAATTGTTTCTCTTTGCTGTCTGAAGATGTTTAAAAAGGAATTCTTAAAAAGAAAAAAAAGGAATGGCTTTAGACTTTATTCCTTTATCCTTTCTTCTATGTCCCAGCCAGCAGCAGGAGACAGCATATCAATGCTGTAATTTGCTACTGATGGTATTAAACCTATTCACTCACATTTCTGAAGTCTCCCTTTTCCTGCCACTCTGCCAAGACTGCAGAGAAACTTATCACAAATATGACTTCAAATCAGAGCATCTTCCTGGGCTATGCCAATGGCAGCACAGCTGTGCTGAGGTGGCACTTAGAAGCTCCTTCAAAGATCCTTTGCCTTCACTAAGTGAAACTCTCAGGGGTCAGAGCCCAGACAATCAGACTCCTTTGAGTTTCCTCAGGACTCAGCCCAATGGCAACTTAATGTGGAGAGAGACAGCTTTGACCCAATTGTCCGAAAAGCAATTTAATNCGAATTATTTTTAACATACAAATCTACTTAAAATATTGTCACAGCCCTTCCAAATAACTGTATTTGTGTGTTTACCTTGCTAAAGCATATTATTTATGTGATGGACATTAATAGCTACTTTTGAGTGACTCAAATGATGCAAATCACACTTGTGATCTCTTCTTTCAATATGGTACTAAAAACCACAGGGCTGCTGTGGTTTTTGTAGCATGAAGATGGATTGGCATGTAAATCCCTATTGGACAGATACAGGGCTGTTTACTGGGTATTGCTCAGTTAGAAGCACAGAAACACTGTTAAAGAGCCCTTCTGGTTTGATGTTGCCCAGGGACATATTGAATGCTGGAGACAGAAACTCTGCCCTCAGAACCTTCCTGCCAAGATAGATTTGGCATGGACAGAAGGCAATGATATTGGAGATCCTGGGATTCATCAGCCACAACAGGAAATCCATTCCTCTAAATCTCAACTCCAAGCTTAAAACTTTGGCACTTAGTTTTGTCTATTAGAAACCTTCTCAGTGAAAGTAAACCACAGGCTACCCACGACCAGATGGATGTTTCATGCAGATTTTTCACAGTGCTTACACCACATTTCTTCTGTAGATGTATAGAACTATATTGTTTGGAAGCACAGGGACGTTTGCCAGTTTTGCACAGAATATTCCTCTTATCATGCAAAGTTTTGTGTCATCTGCTTAGCCATTTGTCTCAACCTAATCTCCCAAGTCTTTGAACTAGTGTCATGTGATTCATGTGATTTTTTGTATCTTGATTGATTTCTTGAGAGGCCTATTTGTGACAAGTTAGAAAACACAAAGTGTTCCATAAGCAGAAGAAATAAAGCAGCATGGTTTTCTACAGAATCTCATTTTAGCTTCTTTCATTTTAGCCTCTGTCACCCATTATCACTTCTCCAGTACTCCACGGATGCCTTCATTAAAAAGACAAAGGCAGAAGATGCTGTGGCTATTTCCAAGTTCTTTGTGCCAGTGGATGCTCCTGCTAACTGCCCCATTGACCGCTGCTGATGGGAGCTCTATACTACTCTGTATTATGCAGTTTTAAGTGCCTGGTCCTCAGCACAAAGTTAGTTTGCTCTTTTCTTCTAGTCAGTTTTCACAAAATACTGAGATTTCTTCTTTGTCAAAGCTGGATGAAACTGGCCAGGAGATAATGGAGTCAGTGTGGGGAAAATAGGAAACTCTTCCCCAAAACAGTTTGTTACAATGAATTATTTGCAGTATATTTAATCATATTAAAAGCAGTGTCTGTGAAGACAGGAGATAAGGAGTTAGATGACGAACAGGGGATTTCATAGGTAGGTGTATATTAAAGGAAGAAATTGCATATCCTGCAGATTGCCACTGATCACATCACCACAACAGTGTTTGGTTGCTGTTTTCTCCAGCAGAAATGCATAATTTTCAATATGTTTCAAGGAGCACTGAGGATTCATTCCCATAAGCAAAATGAAGTTAATAAATTAATAAAAATGTAGTATTGCTTGGACAAAAATCTTAATGAGTCTCTCGCCCTAAGGAGTTTTTCTTCTTGCTTTAGAAGATCCTACAGCATTTGCTCATTAATGATCAGCTGTTTCCTTACAGTTGTCATAAATGTCATTCAGGGAGGTAAAGCAGCACAAAGCCTTCTGAGAACCACTGCAAACTGCAGTGCAAGGATACTGTAAGGACTGTGGGACTTACCCTGAGCAAGGGCACAGCCAAAATCCTCCCCAGCTCGATGGTCAGTGCTCACAGGCCAAAGCAGCACAAGGGATTCTGCTCAGAAGTACCAAAGCCAGCTCAGAGAACCAGCAGAGGAATCAGTTAAAGTTATGAAAACTCTGCGTGTCCATCCCTGCATTCATATCCATGGCTTGGGGAAACCTCTGCCCAAACAGCAGGATATTTGTATGGACTGGTATTTTTCCAAATGTCATGTTCTTTAAATGCTGTTTGAAGTTGAAAGTTTGCTCACATCCCCTTAGAATATCACTGCAAATACTGCCAAGATGTTTATATGTGTCCAGCTGCTTCATCATCTCCTTTCCCTACTCTCCCAAAACAGTGTGAATAAAGAGGAGAAATTACATAGCAGGGAGAAGTCTGAAACCATTTTCATGATGAGTGCTCACCTCTGCAAGTGAAGACATAATATCCTCATGAAAGGAGCAATCCTTCATTCTTAGTGACTGTCATGGTGTGTGTATGGCTGCCTGGACTGCTGATGGTTACCCCTCAGCCCCTACGAAATAAGCCAAAAATAGAAAATAAGAAACACATTTATGAACATCTTCCTCACAAACTCCAAAATATGTTTGCTTATTGAAGACTGTGCTAATGAAAACCTCTACAAGGTTGTCTTGCTTTGAGAGACAGGTGTTTGCCAAGGAAGGCGGAAACCTCCCTTGGAGTAGAAAATGTGACCCCCTTCCCTCCAAATTATTTTAACTCCAAAATTACGGGGCTTTCAGGCAAAGATATGGGAAAAGGAGTAACAGTTCTTTATATATGTATATGTATTATGTTAGGGTTATCTTTCTACCACTGATGTCTTTCAAATATTGGAGTCTTGAAGTTTGAGTAGGGTGATGGGCAGATTGTCTTATTATTGACAATCTTTTGCTTCTGACAAGCTGTTGTCTTTCTAAGTTATGTTGTGAATATAATTGAAAAACAGGAGAAAAATATAAGAACATGAGAGCACTGAATACTTTTGAGAAGGGTATACATCTACCCTTCTTCTCCCCTTTTCTTATTTTAGCAACTATAATAGGAACAAAACATGTACTTTTGATTAAAATTAACCCGGCAAAACTTAAACTGATATGTTTTACTATCACTCAGGGTCTGCCATCATTGAGGAGCTTCCTTCACTTTGAGGACTTGAAAAGCCTCTTCTGGATGAGGCCTTCATGTTTAACTCAAAGGAAAAGAGGTTCAGCTTTTGTAAAGCCAAATCAGATAGTCAGACTTGTTTTCATCTTTAGCACAGAAACACATGGGTTTGATAACTTTCCCTGCCAGTTAAGGCCATAGTTTGGCCAGAACTAAGACCTATACTGGGAGGGCTTGATGGCACAGCTCTCCCACCAGTCAAAGCCCCTGCTTGGCCAGAGCCTGAGACCCAGACTGCGCGGGCTTCCCTATCATATCCTTAATTAAATAAGTAATGATATATAAATAATTTGTAAATAAGTACAACTATGCTCACACATATATATGCAACTCTTTTCAAAGTACCATACTTTTCAAAGGGTGGCTTTTATCACAAACAAACCAATTTAAAACCATCAAAGGAAACATCTCCTTGTCTTAGCTAGGTTTTTCAGATCATATTGTGGTACATGATTAAAAGTGACACATCTTTGTGCCAGCAATGTCTTTAAAATACTTGACTTTTGAGGTATTTAAGTAAAGTCATAAGTAAATTTTTCTGTAAAGGCTTCTCTGCTTGGGTCAGTTATATTTGTAAAATTCTTTAGCAGAGTTACCTAATAAAAACATAATGTAAAATCTGTATAGGAGATGACACACTGTAGGTTTTCTGGAAGTTAGGGGAATTGGCACCAATCTAACATAATTCTTGTGATCTGTTGAGGTGGTGAACGCAATGGTAACTTGATAAAATATGGACAATTGTGGAGTCCCTTGTACCATT
>VWYO01024705.1:11163-23390 GCA_013400275.1 Rhadina sibilatrix
CCCGCAGCTGCTCTGTCCCCACCCAGGTGCCCTGTCACCCCTCCAGGTGCCTCTCCCGATCTGATCCACCCCCACCCAGGTGCTCCCCCAAATTCCCAGGGTGCCCCCCCAAGGTGTTCTGCCCCCCACCCCGGGTTCCCCCCACTCACCATCTCCCCACTCTTCAGCAGTGCCCCAGCGTGGGGGGGCGGAAGGGGGGGTCCCAATGGGCATGGGGGGGCACTCCCAGGCCAGGTCTCAGGTGGCCCCCCTAGGGACACCCCTCCAGTGTCCCCCAACTCCTGCTCAGTGCTGAGCTCCTGGAAAAAAGGGAATTAAAAATATATTGGAACTGGGGGATGGCCCCCCAATAATAACTACCCCAATAATAGTCCCCCATAATAAATCAATTAAATTAATATATTCATTTCAACCTCAAAAACCTCAAGCAGGAAAAATCCCCACCAAGCCCCTAAGCCTCCACATTATAGGGGGGCTGTGGGTCAGTTTTAGGGCTTACCCTCAATATTAATTAAATTTATTTTTAATTTTTAAATTAATTCCAAGCTGAAAAATATCAAGAAAAATCCCATAAGCCTTCCCAGACTATTATAGGGGAGTTTGAAAATGGAGAGTCAGTTTTGGGGTCCCTGTATGCTGGAGGTCAGCGTTGGGATGTCCTCCCCACAACAATTATATTTTTTTGTTAATCTTAAACTGAATTCCAAACTAAAAAAACCAGAAGACACTGGAAGAAATCTCTTCCCCTCTCCATTTACCCATTCCCAGCGAGGCGCTGCCTCCACTAGCCCCCGCCCCAAATTCCGATTATAACGGGGGGTTTGGAGCCCAGGGCTCAGTTTTGGGATGAGCCGCAACAACTTAACGACTGAAAACAAACCGAATCATTGATTCCGAGATGAAAAACAGCAACAGACTCTCCAGCGGCCCCCGCCCACCCCACACCCGGGGCCGAGGGTCGGTGGGCTGGGGGGCACGCACCGGGTCGCGCAGCAGGCCCTGCAGCAGGCCGATGTACCGGGCCGCCGCCCGCAGCGTCTCGGCCTTGCTGGGCCGGCGGTCCCGCGGCACCAGCGGCACCAGCGCCCGCAGCCGAGAGAAGCCGCTGTTGAGGTTCCGGATCTGCAGCACACAGGGGGAGCCCGGGGGGACCCCGGTCACAGCCCCCGCAGCAGCCCCCCGAGAATTAAAGTAAGGTTGCACCAAGAGCCCCGAGTCGGACCGGGGCCCAGCTGGGATTCTCGAGGTTAAACTGGGACCACACCCCGGATTCAACCGGGCTCATCAGGGTTAAACCAAAGCCACCCACAATCAAAATCAGGGTTCATCCCCCCCCAGAATTAAGCCAACCACCCCAGGGTTCAACAGCCCCCCGAGAATTAAAGTAGGTCCCTCAGAGAATCAAACTGGGGTTCCCAGGATTAAACTGAGGGCTTTAAATTAGGATTAAACTGGGCTCACCTGGACTAAACATGACTTTCACAGAATTAAACTGAGACCTCAGAATTTACCTGTACCCTTCTAGAATGAAGCTGGTACCTCCTAGATTTAACTGGGTTTACCAGGATTAAAGTGGTCCCTCCCAGGATTAAACTGGACTGCCCTGAAATTAAATTTGGGTACTTGGGATTAAACCAACCCCTCCAGGACTAAATTTGGACCTCATAATTAAACCGTGTCACTCAGGGTTGACCTGGGGTACCTCCAAGATTAAACTGGGGTTCCCAAGATTAAACCGTGGGTTCTCCAGGGTTAAAGCAGACTTCTCTCCATTAAACCAACCCCCTCTTCCCCAGGATCAAACTGGGCTCCTCAGAATTAAACTCAGCCCTCCTAAAACGTAACCAGAGCCCCCCAGGATTAATTTGACCAACACGGGATTAAACCAGGCCCTCCTAAAATTCACCTGCCCCCCCCCCTCCCCCAGCCAGGATTCAATCCTTGGTCTCAAAATGCCGAGGCTCCCCTGCTCCGCGGTGGCGGTGGCCCTGCCGCTGTCCCCACCCGGACGTGCCCCGGTCTCCCGGCTGTGCCCGGGGGGCTCAGCAGCCTCGGGCCGCTCACCCTCTCCCTCTCCTTGGCGTTGGCCGCCTGCCGCCGCTCCAGCGCCTCGCCGGCGTCCCTGCAGGGCTCGTAGGCCCCGTCGGGGCCGCGCCGCATGCGGACGATGGTGGCCGGCTGGGGCAGGGGCCCGAAGCGCTGCATCAGGAGCTCCTCCAGCATCTCGGGGGGCGGCGTGGGCTGCAGGGCCCCCAAGGGTTCAGGGGGCGGCGTGGGCTGCAGGGCCCCCTGGACCTCCGGGACCCCCGAGGGCTCTGGGACCCCCAGGGCCTCCGGGACCCCCGGCCACTCTCCAGCTCTGCTGGGCTCCCCCATCCCACAAAAGGATTGAAGCTGCACCCACTGAGCTAGCTCTCAAAAGCAGAGGAGAAGGGGCCTTAAATACCCGGGATCAAACGAGGCACAGGTGAGACCCTTCTGGGCCTGATGAGTTCTGCCTCAGTTTGCTCACCCACCATCCCAGCCTGGTACCCACAACATCCTGATCCCCTGCTGTGCCTCGGTTGTCCCCACTGGCCATCCCAACAAAGCCCTGAGCCCAAAAAGGCCCCCCAAACCATGCTGAGGGACGTTTGGGGGCCTGGCACCGACGGGCACCCGGATTCACTCCAGAGAGGAGAGCCGGCTTGACAGGCCTCGTGCGTTCCTGAAAACGTGGGAAGCACTTTTGGGTGGGGAAAACAGAAATAAGAGGTTTGATGACAGGCGGTATGGCTCGGTAGGTGGCGGTATTAGTCCCCGACATGCTGCAAAACTCAGGGAGGCTGAGGGAAAAATGGTAAAACCTCCCTTTTTCCTCCAAAAAATGTCCGGTCACTTCGGGTTATCCACCATGGGGGGCACCTCATCCCAATCCCACCACCGGGATGGATTTCCCCTCCCCACTGGTGTTTTCATGGGGAAAAGTCCTTCAGGGGAGTTCATCCCGGTTTTCCTGGGGAATTTCCTGGGGCTCCAGAAGAGACCAGGCGCTTTGAGGTGTGTGTGGGCCAGCGTTGGGGCTGCCCTGCCTCAGTTTCCCCAAACCTGGAAGCACCTACGGGGGCTGAATTCCATCCCCAGCTGCTCCGGGATCCTGGAAGTTCATTCTGTGTCCATAAGGAGAGTGAGAGTGCAGGGAAAACTCTAAAGAAATCCCAAAATGACCCTAAAGCAAGAGGCACCTGGAAGTTGAGGTTTTTCTAAGAAGTTAGAAAAACCCAATTTTCTTCTCTTTAATGCTCTGTAATGAGCTTCCCTATCCTGCAGCAGGCTCTGTATAATCCTATTATCCCTGCCCTGATCTGGGCATAATTCCAGTATCTGACAAATTAATCTGAGGGCAGGGAGGTGTAAAGTCACCCCAAAAATGGGTCCGTGCCCAGATGCTCACCTGGGTTCACCACTGGGAGTATCTGGGGCGGTTGAACCCCTCAGCTGGGGTTTGTTCCTTCTCTGTGCTGGGAAAGGCTGGGAAATGCTCCAAATTGAACAGAGAGAGATTAAATAATGAGGGGTGGATGGTGGAGAAGGGGCTGGTGGAAATGGGGTTTGCAGGTGTGGTGTCCTAAGGGGAAAACTGAGCAGAACCAGTGGGAAAGGAATTGGGGGTTGGGATTATTGGAGGCACAATTATTGGGGGCTGTCATGGTTATTTGGGGTCACAGTTATTGGGGCTCAGGGTGTTTAGGGGTCACAGTTATTACTGACCTCATTTTAGGGGTCAGGGTTATTAGGATTTGGGGTTATTAGGGATCATGGTTTTAAGGTGTCACAGTTATTAGGGCCCACATTTTTTAGGGGTCACTATTTTTGGGGGTCACTGTTATTAGGGACCTAATTTTTCAGGGGTTGTGTTTTTTAGGGTGACAGTCATGAGGGGGCATGGTCAGGAGGGGTGCCAGTTAGGGATGGGAGCTTGAAAAAGGCTGGACTCCTGTGAAACATCATCCCAGCAACCCCGGGGGTGCTGTTTTGGGAACACCCATTTGGAATGCTGCTTTCCAACCCCCCAGGCTCAGTTTTCCTTTTCATTTTCCCTCTCTGAGCACGGACAAAGCTGGAAGCAGCTCCCAACCCTCCATCCCAGGGTGCTCCCTAAATCCATGTGTCTCCACCCCCCATCCCACCCACCCCAACGCCAATGATCCATCAAGGATCTGACATTTGACATCGAGACTGGAAACACGACCTGAGGGGTTGCAGTTACCGGGGGTGGGGAGGCCCAGGGAAGGTCAGGGAAGTGAGGCAGTGCCAGGGCTAATCTGGGGCAGGGGCAGCTAATCAGCTGGCATGGGATTAAACCCGGTGTGTTTCCTGGCACAGTCCCAAACGTCTGGGGAGTGTCCAGTCCCTGCCAGAGCTGCCAGCCTCGTGCCAGCCTCGTGCCAGCCTTGTGGTGTGCCCAGATCTCAGCCACAGGCGGGGAGAGAGGGAATAAAATATTCCAAGGGGGTTTATGGAGACGTGGCCACACCTGTGACCACTTCCACCTCTCCATCCTCCTCCTCCTCATGCTGCCAGACACATCCCAACACACCAGCTCTGCTCGCATGCATCCTGGAATGTCTGTCATAATTCATAACCTGCTCCCTGAGCTCTCCAAGAGTCAAGCCTGGGTTGGCACCAGGATCCCCATCCTGCTTCCAGCAGGTTCTGGGTGCCCAGGGATGGGTTCACAGCTGCCAGGGCAGGGAAATGCGGGTGGGTATGTATCTGTGTGGACAGGGAAGCTCCTGGAAAACTCTTGTCCTCTCATTAAAGTAATGAAATCCTCTCTCCTGCTGCTGTTGGTGCTGTTGGTGACATTAGGGCTGCATCTTCCAAGTGTCTTGTCTTTGCCCAATATCCCGATGTTCTGATGTGGGACAGAGGGATCTCTCCTGCTTTAGTTTTCCCAGTTCACCCAGAAGTCCAAAGGGATATTTGGGAGGGAATTCCAGAGGCTGTGTTTGCCCCTAAATCCAGCCCTGGAGATGATGCTGTAGGATTTGCGGCCGAGTAGGTTCCCAGTGACACGTCCGGGGCTCCAAGGGACATCCTGGGGGACATCCCGGGGGCATCCCAGGGTGCATCGCCATCCTGTTACATCCCAGGCACTGGCTCCTGCACCCCTCCTTATAAAGGGGTCATTTGTCCCCCTTTTGTGATGAAGAGCAGGGGGTGGGAATTGTCCCAGCCACCCACCGAGATTCCCGAGGGTCCCGCCTGGGCAGGGGCCGGTCTCACCCCCGCCGTGCCTGCGTTTTCCGTGAGGCGGGAGACACCATAAAGGGATTTATTGGCACGGCGAGGATTCGGGCAGGGACAGCCGGGCTGTGGGGGCTCGTCATCGCCTGGATCCCCTCAACCCGTCATTCCAGGGGGATATTAAACAATCCTGCCTTGATTAAGTGGGAGGGAGTAAATCCGGAACAAGCAGCGATGTCCCCAGCGCTCATCTCCCACCACCCAGCGCTCGCGGTTCACTGATTTTCTCATTCCTGGAGATTCCCGGGCAGCGGATCCAGAGCCGGAGGGCTGGTGCCGTTCCTGCCCTGCCGGCCGCGGTCGGAGCGGGATGAACAAAGGTGGCTCTGTCCGTCCCCGGTGAAGGAGCCTTTGTGCGAGCTGGGGGCGGCAGAGGGAGGATCCCAGCCCGGAGCAGCCGGAGTTTTCCCCGTCGGAGAGCAGAGGAATTTTTGGAGATAAAAGAAGTTTCCACTGGATGAAGGCGCTGCCAAACCCGTCATGAGGCAGGTGGATGCAGGGACAGCTCGGGGTGGGGGTCTGGCTGTCCCAGGGTCCGGATCAGTCCTGGGCTGTCACCGGTGGTCATGTGCCCTGGGAATGGAATGGGATGGGATGAGGATGGGGTGGGTAGGGACAGGGGCTGAGGTTGGGACAGGAAAGGGACTGGGGATGAGATGGGACAGGAACCAGGACAGTGTAAGGGATGGAGAGAGGACAAGGATGAAACAAGGACAGGGATCAGGACAGAGATGGTGACAGGAATGGAGATGAGAATGAGGGTGGGAATAGGAATGAGGACAGGGACAGGGATGAGGGTGGTGATGGAGATGGCACAGAACCAGGATGGGGACAGGGATGGTGTCAGGGATGGGGATGGGAATGGGGACAGAATGTGGATGAAATGGGAACAGGAACCAAGACAGGGGTCAGGACTGAGTAAGGAAACAGGATAGGGACTAGGATTGAAATGGGGACTAGGATTGAGATGGGCATAGTGACAGGGTTCTTGAAGAAGGGTTTGGGAACGAGATGAGGACCAGGATGGGGACAAGGATGGTGGCAGGGATGGGGATGGGAGCAAGTTTGAGATGGGGATGAAGATGGGGACAGGGCAGGGATGAGGATGGGCATGGGCTTGGGCTTGGGACAGGGATTGGGGCAGGGATGAGAGAGGGACAGGGATCAGGATGGGGACAAGGGCAGGGATAAGGACAGGGATGGGACCAAGGCTGGAGCTCAGCTCTGCCTTGCCCTGCCAGCTCACACACCACCTGACCAAGGGCTGGGGCTGAGCTCAGCGCCTCGATGAAGATTTAGGTCTAGAAGATTAGCCTTTAGCCCATCCAGGTTCTGCCTAAATCCAGCCTAGAGGCTGCTGCTCACAAGTCTGAGCTTTACCCCTTCTCTCAAGCCCATCCCTCTCTGTGATGGGAAAACTTAGGGCTGCAGCTCCATCCTCTGCCTCCCTGACAGCAATTCCTGCCTTTCCCACCTCAGATAACCCCCCAGCACTGGCTGCTGGTGCTGCTGGGCCCTCCAAGCTGGATAATCTCTGTTAGAATTAATAAATGAATCAACCTTAACCTTCTTTGCCTGTCAGCTCCTCTCCTGCAGCAGGGAGAGGGGGCCCTGCGTGCCCACTGTCACGTAGGGATGGACCCACGGAGCCACGGGGTGGGGGAGGAGCCAGGCAGCTCTTTCCCCCCTCTTTTATTCCCCATCCGGGTTTTTGGGATTCTCCGGGACTCTCGGAGCGCCTCCTAAGCACAGGAGCTGCCGCTGCTGCCATGGCAGATGCTGCAGATCCCAATTAAGCCCTTTGCCGGGTCAGATCCATGTGGGAGGCCACGTGTCCCTGTCCCACGTGTGCCCTCACACGCAACACACATTTTTACACGCATGATGTGTCTCCAGCAGGCTCGGGCCGTACGGCCTCATTCCGCTTCAGGGCTCCCAGCCCCTCTGAACACATCCATCCCACCTCAGCTGGGGTTTTGCCATTTTATTTTCTCTCTCTGGGAGAAGGGAGAGAAGATTCCTCAGTAGAACTCTCTGCACTGAAATTTGGGCTGGGGGCAAGCGAGGTCACCCCCACAGGGACAGAGCAATGCGGGGCTGACCCATGATCTGGCTGCTCCTTATCGCCGTGCCAAGGGGTCTGCAGCGGTGGGGCCGGGAGCGGAGGGGTGCTCCCTGGGGGTGTCAGGGTGGGGCAGGAGGAGCCCAAACCCTGCACAGAGCATCTCATCCCAGACAGCTCCGTCACTCTCATCCCAAGGCTCTGGGATTACACCGCTGCTGCTCAAATCCCGTCTTCATCCGCGCGGTGCCCAGCCAATGACCTCGGCGCTGGCACGCAGGGCCTTCCTCCGCAGGGATCAGAGATGATAAAGCCCTCCCAGACCCAGCTCGCTGCAGCCAGGGCTCGCTCTCTGTCTCAGCAAACCATTGTGGATGCTCCAAGGATGACGTCCACGCACACAGAGAACGGGATGGACAATGAAAGCTTCACCCAGGTAAGGGGATTTTCGCCCTGGATTCAGGATAGCTGGGCATTTTGTACCTGGATGAGGATCTGAGATGGATGCAGCACAAAGGGGTGAAAGGGGAGCAGCTGTGGGTGTCAAGGGATCATGGGATGGGTGCTGGGGAGTAATTGATGGCAGGGTGGAGGGGAGTTGCTTCTCAAATCTCCAGCCTCGACCAGGTGGGGTGATGTTGGAGCAAGGTGGGATGTGGTATTTCGGGTGATTTTCTGCCTGTCGGAGTGAATTGGTGGCAATACGTGCGACTGGGGTCTTTGAGCCATGATCAGGGAGTGAGGGACATGCTGCCTGTGATGAGCAAGGATCCCAGGAGAGCCCAACTCTGCTCCTGTATCCCAGAGAGAGCTCTGGCTGGACTTAGGAATCATTCTGGACTTGGTGGACCTGGGGGGTTTCAATCCTTCTCTGCCCACCAGCAGCGCCGTGGCTTTCAGCTGGGATTTTGGAGGGGCAGGAGGTGTGCTCCCAGCCCCTCGCCCCCTTGCCAGCTCTTCCCTGTGCCTCACCCAGATCCTGAGGATGGGCTGGCAGGCACATCCATCCACTGCACGTGGTTTTGCCACGCTGGTGTGGACGCTGGTCCCTGCCTGGACATCAAAGGACTGAAGGGTGGGATTCTGTCACAGCTGTGCACCCATACCTTCCTGCAATCAGGGTTTTCTGTCATTTCCTTCGACCGGATGGCAAGGATTTGATGGGGTCGGTGCAAGCTGGATGTGGCTGTGGCACAGGACTACCCGAGGTGGTTATCCCACTCCCACAAGATCCATGGGATCCAGCTTGCCCACACCCACAGCACTGGGTCCCCTGGCAGAGGCGAGGGAAAAGCCCCTGGCACTGAGCATTCCCTGCCCAGTCCTGCTCATGTCCCTGCTCTAGTTTGGTGGCATCAGGGACATGGCGTGTCCCATGCTGTGGGACGTGGCGGTGCCCACAGAAAGCGCCCCAGGGATGCAGGAGAAACCTCCCCTTTCCGCTGGGATTGGGAAAGTGCCGCATGCGGGAGTTGCTCACGCCAGGGCAGAGTGACTCAGGGTCCTGTGTCCTGACCGGGACTTTTGACCTCGGAGCTGTGCCAGGTTTTGTGGCACCTGGCACAGCCCCTCTGGGATGCAGGACGGTTCTCAGCTCTCCCTGCATTTGGCTTTTGGGGACACCTTCCTTCCTGCTACAGCTCCTGCCAGCTCCAGCATCTAGGCTTTGGGTACTGGACTGGGATTTTTGGGACGTTCCTGGAATGTTGAGGACCTTCCTGGGATGTTGGGGACAGTGTCGTTCCTGGGAATGGAAGGTGCCAGGCATCTCCTCTCCCTGTGGTGTCACGGGGCCGATCCTGTGAAGCATTCAATGGATCAGGAGATGTTTGATGGAGCTGGCGGGCTCCTGTACAGCTGGATGAGCTGGCACTGCCCCGAGGGAGGTTTGGTCAGGCCAATGTCATCTTCACGGTGTGGTGATTCGGGATGCGGCAACAGGACGTGCAGGGCAGGAGCTGGGAGTGGAGGGGGAAAATGGGATGTGCTGGTGTGGAGTGTCCCACTACAAAATCCCCCTGGCCAGAGGGGGCTGCTTGGGGGTGGAGATGAACCCAAGGCTGAAGGTCACTATCACCAGTGGAGAGTGGCCACCACAAGGGGATGGTGGCCATAAGTGGGGGATGGTGACCATCACTGGAGGCAGTTGGTTGTCACTGATAGAGAGTGATCGTCACTGTGGAGAGTGGCCAGCACCACTCCAGGATGGCCAGCACCACTCCAGGATGGCCAGTGGAAGGTGGCCATCAGCCCCAGTCCCCTCCTGGCACAAGTCTAGTGACCCCTATGCCCACCCACCTCTGGGTGCCACTCCCCAGCCAAACCCCCTTTGGATCCCTCCTGTCCTGACGGGTGGCCTTGTTGGCTTTGAGGGTCATGCAGGGTTGGGGGAGAGAGGAAAGAGCTGGAGCAGTGTGTCAGTGACACGTGAGGATGCTAAAATTAGGTGGCTCCAGCTAATCTAATTTCATCTCCCCTTTTCCATCCTTTCCATGGGATTAGCCCGGCAAGCGGAGTGGGAAGCCAAGCTGTGGGGCAGCCCAGCCCAGGGACGCCCAGTCCGACCCCCGGGGAATCCCTCTGGCTGTTCTGGGGAGAGGTGTCTGCACGAGGTGACCTTGGGGTGCAGCTGGGATGGGTTGGAAATCACACCAGCATTATGAGACCTGTGGAGGAGCAGCAGCAGGATGGATGGAAGGATGGATTCCCACCACCCCCAAGGTGGGCAGGGCACAATCCTCCCCTCCCTCACCCTTCATGGAGCAGTTTGGGATGGGCGAGCACCTTCCCTCTTGGCAGAGCTGGGGAAAGGCTGTTTCACCCAGCTCAGCCCAAGGTCAGGTGCTCATCCTGTGGCAGCCGAAGAAAGAAAAGTTCTCCAACCGGTTTTCTATTCCCAGCCCTGTGTGAGGGCTGGGTCCAGCTGAGTTCCAGGTTTCCGGTGCTTTGGGTGACAGGGCAAAGTCAATAACTGGTCACCGGTGTCATGCTGATGCCGATGGGTTTGTAGGGATGTGTGTGCCTGTGTCCAATGAAACCTCGTTGGAAACTATGTGGAGCAGCGCTGGAGCGATGAATCACAGGGCAGGTGATCCCAGATGAGGTTACACCTCTCCTGGAGCAGCTCCCGCTCCAAGGTCATCCCAGATGCTCCACGCTTGGATGGTCTGGTTCCCAATTTCTCTGTACCCACCTGTGCCTCAGTTTCCCCAGTATAAAAATGGGTTAAGGACCCTCACCAGGTTCCCAAGGGTCTCCTGTGTGTCCCCAGGAGCAGCAGAGCTCTGTGCCGTGGGTCAGGCTGGTCCCAGGGTTCCAGGATGCTCCGTCTCTGCCGTGGCCGCTGGGCACGGCTCTTCCTCCCGCTCCGACATTGTTATTACTGCACCATTCGTCCTTAAGGAATCACATTAGAGAAATTAGAGCTGGTTGTAGCTCCAATCCCTACAATCAGCCGCTTCCTTTTCCTAAGGAATGTGGCATTAAATGCTGATAGATTATTACAAGCCCACGTGGAGCCAGGAAGCAGCTGGGATGCCTTGAAAAGATTTCCATTGGGAGCTTTATTCCATGAAAGGAATTCCAAAACCAACTAAAAACCCTCAAATTAAAAAAAAAAATTACTTTATTTAGAAGAACTGGTTGAGCAGAGTCCAGCTTCTCCTGTCTTTTCTTGACTAGGGCATTATTTGGCAAATCAATGGAGTCTTGGGGAATATTTTCCCTGAATAAACTGATTTTACGGGACAGAAAGATGAGACAGGTCCCTCATTTTGTGCAGACAGTCGCTTCCTTCACCCAGCTGGCCGGTGGCAGATGGGGAAGGCAGACAGATGTGTCCAGCTATTTTTAGGCTCAAATGCTGCTTTAAATTTCAATTTGACCACAGAGAATTTGGCTTTTTAGGGTAAAGAAAAAAAAAAGCTGGATCAGAGGCTGAATTGAAATGTAGGGGCAGCGACAGTGATTAATGGAATATCCTCAGTTGGAAGGGATCCACAAGGATCATTGAGTCCAAATCCTAAAATGAATCAGGTCATGATCTGGAGATTTAAGCGGAATGCCTGACAGATTCCTGGTGGGTCCGGCAGGACTGGATCCTCCAGGAAAAGGTGTCTGGTAGCAGGATTGTCTCGCCTCTGGCTTTGGTTGCTTCTCCCCCTCTTTCCTTTGAAACGGAGTTACAGTTCCTTGAGCAAAAACACCAAAATGATGTAAATGGCTGCGTAGAGAGGACTCTTGAGAGGGTGAAGGCAAGAAGAGCCGGAGCTGCTCCGGACTGGTTGGGAAAGTGGCGGGAGCGGGCAGACGGGTTGGGTAACTCCTGCCCCAGGGCTGCCGGGACCGGCTCTGCTGGCAGCGGGGAGCGGAGCCGCTCCGGAGGGCCAGGACGTGCCGCGGCCCTCGTAGGGCTCTGGGCCACCAACGCCCGGCTGCGGCCCACGGACTCCCAGATGGGGCCGGGATGGAGCAGGGCTGGAGGCGAGGAGGAAGGCGGGAAGGTGGAGGCAGATCCGGGTCCCAGTGATGCTCTCAAACGATGCTTCCCAAGGTTTTCGGAGCGCAGCGGGCACCCCGCGCCATCCGTGGCTGCGCACGGGGAGCGGGACACGCGGGCGTCGGAGCGAGCGCCACGGGCCGCCGGGTGATGGATGCGACCTGACGGGTGCACAGGGCTGCGCACGTTCACACGCATGTGACAGCACCGGGCACACCGGGGCGGAGCGGCGGCTGCGTGCGGGGACACACACACGGGCTGCGGGCACGGCCACGGACACACACACGGGGGCTGCCGGCACGGGCGCGGACACACTCTGCAGCCCCAGAGCACCCCAAATAACACCAGACACCTTCACTGCACCCTCAGTGCACCCCC
>VWYO01024706.1:0-33473 GCA_013400275.1 Rhadina sibilatrix
CAAACTGCACATCATATGTACCTCGTTTTCCAGGTATGTGTGTGACTGTCCCCATGTCCCAGGTTTGTCCTGTCACTTGGAGTACCTGGGAATTTTCTGTCACTTCAGCAATACAGGTGGAATGTTTAACAGTACAGATACACTGCATTTAACAGCCACAGGAGTGTTTTAGGCAGCTATGAAGAGCAACCCAGCAAGTGTTTACATGTATTTTGCACATGCTGTTGATACTGATCTTGGGGAAAAAACCTCAAAAATTCCTATTCAGCTGGCAGATAAGAAAGACACAGAAAAATGTAATTATCTGCATCACAATTTTTTGTCACACATCTGAGTTATTTCTGTGTTGGAAAATAGCAGTTTAGATGGGGTGTTCATTCTAACTGGCATAGCTGGAGGAGGAATGTTTGAAGGAAATGAACTTTGAATACTGCAGCAATGGTTCATGAGCACCTTTATTTACAGCAGATACTGCTTTTTTGTGATGCTACTGATGCATATGCAGCTTCTTCTTTCTGTCTTGGTCAGTTTAGTCTAAATAATTACCAACTCGATTCACCTCCTTGGCTGTTCCTTTGTCTTTATTTTGCTGATGAGCTCTTGGTGGCTGGACTTGGTGAAAAGCTTTCTACAGTGTTCATTCCCAGTCTGCCTGTAATTGCAGTGACATTTTCTCATCAGCACTGCCAATTACAAAATGCAGCTCTGAATTGCTTTTTCCCTTTCCCATAGTCACAGACCACTCATTCTGTCCATACAAGGCACTCACAAACTCCCCCCAGATTCTGGCAAGGTGTGTGCAGGTGTCCCTTCTCCTTTAGAGGAGAATCAGCATTCTCCTGGATGTTCCTTGAATTGCTTTAAAATGATACTGTGCACATGTGTTTGTGTGTATGTTTGTATACTCCACCTGTTTTCCTACATGGAAGCAAGCTGGGTTTAACCTGCAGCTTTGAAAGTCAGGATCCAGGAAGTCATCCCTATTTTTAGTGCCCTCCAAACCTACTTGAAAATTGAAGCTTTTATCTGACATGCAGTGCAGAGAGTCAATAGCTTTTAGATGCTGCCAATGTTTCAAGGTCAGGCAGTCAACAGTGGCCAAATCTGTAACATCAAAGGCTTCATGTGCTAAAAATGTAACTTAGGTTCTGATCATGTTCAGATACCACTAACAAAATAAATGATGTTTGGCTGCAAGTGTTCTCTTTTCTGTCCAGCACTGATAAATGTAGATCTTAACTTCAAATCTTGATGATACCTCCAGGGCTTGTTTTCTTTATCCAAGCAAATAGAATAAACTTAAGTTTATAAATGCTTTCAGGGTTAATGTAATTAGAAAACAGTGCCTGGATTTGGAAGACTTACATGGGTTTTGATACGTGCTGTGGTTTTGGTGTTCTCTGCAGGATTCTGATGGCAGCATTGGGGAGCTCAGTGAAGGTCAGAGACCGAGGCTGAGCAGAGCACAGGAGAGAATCCTGATGGGAAATTCCATTTTTATGGAGCATCCAGCTGCTCAGAGCTCTGGGAACAGACCACGCCAGGGTCTCCGTTCTGCATCTCCAGGGCAGCTTGTCCAAATTAGAGGTACAAGGACATTCTTATTTCTTCTCTATGATAGTCATGTGGATTCTGAAGATTTTCCATAACAGCATCTGAAATAATTTCAGACCATACGTTCAAAATCCAATATTTGCAGGCAGTTCTTACAATGAAATTACTAGTATTCCTATTTCAAGAATTGGATTTTATTCAAGCCTTGTCTTCACTCTCTTAGCAATTTCCTACAATTGGAATAAAAATCATGGCAAATACCCACTTGCCTATAGAAAAGTTAACTTGTAAAGTGTGTATTTGATTCATTTAACTCAAATTCAGTTCTGAGAAACAGATGGAGGCAGTTTCCATTGGGCAGCTGTTAACAGCTGCACTTCAAGCTACTTCTGTCTGTCCCCTTGCTCAGCACTGCTGCTCTTTGCTTTTGTCACTCCATTGTGGTGATGCTGTAGTGGCTCATAAATGGCAGCATATTTTAGCTTCACCTATTCCTTTAATGATATGGAAATTAATTTTTTCCCAGATGGATAGCTCAGGCACACACACCTTGTACAAAGCATGGATATGTTGCTGTGGTAAAGCAGGGAACTTTATTTTATTTCAGTTGAAACCAGTGGTCCATCCTTCCTCTTCCTTATTTTTTATCCCTGGTTCTCTGTTGTTATCTGAAAATATCCTTTTATGTCATTTAATGTAACTGCTGCAAGCATGTAGAAACTCTTTATTTTGTTGACTGTGGTTTTAAATATGTTTAAACTAAACTGAAATAATTACTACACTCTTGCCACACAAACGTCGTTTCACTGATTCATCAAAAGTTGTGTAAATTAAAGTGATCAAACAGCTGGTTTTCTGTCCTTTTAATTTTCACATTCATGAATTTGACAAGAGAAGCTTATCTCACATTATTAACCCTTGACCAGTGGGAATTGGATTGAAATTAAATGTATTTAACACGTGGCAAAAAACAATCTTGGAGAAAGTAGAATATTGGCTTGGTTTTGAAGTGATTACCATTTGACCTGGTCACACACTGACCTTTTAAACCAGCTGTGACCTAACATTTTGGACAACTGCACCAGTATCAGCCTTGAAAATACATTCTGGTACTTTATATATTGTCAAACTTCTCCTTTAAAGTAGTTTGTTGAAGGTTGTTTGAAAATTGGTTGCATGAGGTTTCCTGAGATAAGAGATTTCTCCAAGTCACTTGTTTGGCTCTGTGTTAGTAGAGGTCAGTCAGCTGTGATGTAGCAATAAATCAGTGATCAGATCATCTGCAGATAGTGTAGGGCAAGGGGGAATGGTTTTAACTAAAAAAGGAGAGATTTAGATTAAATGTGGTGAAGAAATTCTTCCCTGTGAGGGTGGGCAGGCCCTGGCACAGGGTGCCCAGAGAAGCTGTGGCTGCCCCTGGATCCTTGGCAGTGTTCCAGGCCAGGCTGGACAGGGCTTGGAGCAGCCTGGGATAGAGGAAAGTGTCCCTGCCCATAACAGGGGGTGGAACAGGATGAGGTTTAAGGTCCCTTTAACTCAAACCAGTCTGGGATTTCTCTGCTTCTGTAAATCTGTAATGGTGCTCAGGACCATGGAGTTGGAAGATGCCTGTTAATGGCAGAACCTGTCCCTAATTCTGTCTTTCCTTGTGTCCTCCTTACCCAGACTGTCCATGGCTGTATCTGGCATAACAAGGTTGTATCTCCTTGTATCTTCAAAATAATTTTTAAAATTAATTTAATTTAATTTAATTTAGGATGCCCTTTGACTGTCCTGTAAATTGTCTTCACACTTTCCAAACCAGCTCCTGCATGTTATGATAATTCACCAGCAGTGTGTTTCTCTACTGATTTTTAAGCTTGTCTCTAAATTTTGTAGTGTTGTTTTTAGTTTTTATTGCAGCATATTTTTGAGAGGAGGCAAGTGCCCTGGACTAACTGCTAAAGAGCAGTGCCCTGTGCTTTTACATAATCTTTACAATCCCAGACTGAGTTCTGTAGCATTCTGATGATTTTTAATTTAGCTTCCCTCCCTCCCCAACACAGCACAGTAATTCATTGCATTGCTAAGGAAACGACATTGTATAGAAGCCTGGATCTGCTTTCAAGTCAAGAGTTGTTTTCATATCAAGGAGGAACAGAAATCCTTCTTTCTAAGTCCTTTTGTTAGTGAAGTCAACAATGAATAGAAAACAATCTGGTTTGGAGGGAGGGTGGGGTGAAGGGTGGAAGGAATGATCTGTGATTGTTTCCACTTTCCTTCCAAACCTTTTTTCTCTCTCCACTGGGATGTGATTGCCTGTCCTTCAGCCTAGTGCAAGCCAACTATTTCCTGATACCCACAACAGCTACAATGCAGGCCCATCATTTTATTTGATAATTATTTTCAGGGCTAATACTAAATAATAGTTACACCCCTGGGTGTCAGAGCTCACATATTTCAGGGTGTGCATCTCTGCACATGAAACCTTGCAGTGGATACTCAGTTCCTCTGTCAGAAGGAGTCACTCACAGAGCTATCTGTAGGAATTTGGGGGATTGTGTGTCTGTGGGTTGTTTCCAGTTTTGTGACCAGCTTTTATTTGTATTATGGAAACACAGTGTCCATTTGTAGGATGGAGCAGGTGCTGCTCGTGGAAGGACATAACAGCATCTTGATGATCAGTCACTTATAAATCCTTGTTTTCAATGCTTAAAGTCAGGGATATAAAAACCAACATGCAAATGAAATGTGGCACATGCAGTCTTAAAGTGAACAATAATTACAGTTAATTAAGCAATGATTATGGTTAATTAGGCTTAAAATTCATTCTTTGGCTCTGTATGATAGCAGAAGGCTAAAGTTAGTTCATGAGCTGTCAGTACATTTTTCATAAAGATGTTTTACACACTTGCAGGCTGCAAAACCATGATAAATGTTGGATTAGAGAGCAAATTATCCTCTTAAAAGAGACTATATACAGGTTTCTTTTAGTTCATATAGGAGTGAAACATTTTAATGAAGAGGCTTTTCCAATTTCTTTCCAGTAGGTGTGATAAAGCTCATTAAGCATATAATGGTATGATGAACTGTACAGCTCTGAAGCTTTCTCAGATGCTGCCACATTAGAAATCTACAGATGATAAAGCTGATTTATTTTTTCAATTTCCACAGACGTGTATTTCTTATTTCATTTTTATCCCCACAAGAGCAATTTAAGGGGTACAAAATGAGCCATGTAAGGAGGAAATCATTCTCTTCAACACTGCATGTCCCACTGTTGGAAGTTTGAAATGCTGCATGTTCTGCCACATGAGTTGACTGGGAGATTATGGCTCCAGCTCATGAAGGAATTTTTTTTTCTCTCAGCAGAGATTCTTGGAGATGCAGATAAAAGTCCCAGTCCAATGCTTTTGGCTGAACTGGAGTCACAGCCAGGTTCAAATCCTGCTCTGCCAGCAGCACAGCCAAGCTGCAGAACAGCACCACTCCCAGAGGACCTTTCCCAGGTGAGCTGAAAGAATTTTTCCTGTGCCTAATCAGGAGGAGCAAACTGAAACCTGGGAAGATAAATTTTCCTGTTTCACTGTCGTGCCTGACATCCCAGAACTGGTGCATTTAAAGTGACACATTCAGCTGGGAAGAGTCAAAGTGCATGTGTGCAGTAAAGGTGATTGTGTTTCCTGTGACAAATCCTTACAGTATCCCTTCTTTAAAGCTCAGACCTTCTTTTTCATCTTTTTTGCACTTCCTCACAGCTTCACTGGCCTCACAGGATCCAGTCCTGTACAACATTCATTGGGGCATTCCCATTCCCATAGGGGCACAGTCCTTCAAATGCAGGGTAACATCCTGGATATATGGCAGGGGAAGTGACAATTGAAATGAGATTTGGCCTCATGAGCTGTAATCCACTGACTCAGCATTCCAGGAGCTTCATTTCTCCTAGTAGGGGCAGGCTTGGAAAGGCAGTGAGGATGAGGAACCTCAGAGCACTTAAAGGTAGAGGAACATCCTATTGATCTCTGCTTCAAACCTAGACAGTTCATTTTTTGCTACTTTATTAGTACGTGCTGTTACCTAGAGATAATGGTTTGCTTGCTAACTAAATTCAAATAACAAGTGGCAAAAACTAAAATTGAGGTGGCAGACTGCTCTCTAATATGTGAGGCTTCACAGTGTGTTTTGAAAGCATTATATATTCACCATGATGCTGTGTTCATGGATAAATTCTGTCCTTCCCTGATTTTTTTTTGTATTTGATGTTTTATTTGTATTAAAAATAATCTAAAGTATCTTTCATTAAGCTGCTTTTGGGTTTATGTTTTTAAGCCTTGATGTGTATTGTGCCATTGGTGTCTGAGCAGTTCTTAAATTTGTCACCTGAAGTGATGTGTTGCATCTTCAGAGAAGATTTTTAATGTTACACCTGTTTTACTTTGAACTCACCAGAACAGGCTTTCTTGGAATTACTGTTCACAGGCAAAAGTGGATTCTAGCCAAAAGTGATAGGGACAGAGAGGGTAACACATGGGTCTTTCACAGAAAATATACAGATAGTTACATATTATCCTTTATCTGTAGGTAGTTATCTATTATCTTATCTTTAGAAACTTCTTGCATCTGAACTCTTAGTATGACTTTTTATTTTTTGCCTGCTGTCATGGAAAACTCACCCTCCCTTCACATCACACAACCAAACCCCAGAACTCTGTGTGGTTTTGTTTGGTTTGTTTTTATTTCCCTGAGTGTGGTTATTCCTGATGTAAGACTCTGAATCACTTTCTCACAGGATAGCTTTCTATCTTTTCTATCATACTTACAAGTGATTGCCCCATCCAGGGGAGATGTTTACTGTGGTTAAGCCATATTCTGTAAGATCCTCTACTAGATCTGTACATCCCTCTCTGAAATTAAAAAATAATCCCTGTGCCAGGTGATTGGAAAGCTTGTTGTGACAGCACTTACCCACCTTGTGACAAGGATGAACCTTTCCCCTGGTTTAATTAAGGATGGCATCTGTGTTCAGCTCTGCCATTGGATCTGCCTTGTCACCTGCCTGCAGGAGACAGATTTTCTGGTAACATTATACCAGCTAAGAGAGCAAGAGTTACTGAGGCTTTCAGGATGATTCATTCATCCTGAGCAATGTTTAAGGCAGTAATCACTTCAGGCTTCTTGAAGGATCTCCTCACAGGTTAGTCACTGACTCTCACACCTTGTTCTTCATCTGCAGACAGTGTTTGCCTTCACTGAAATGAAACTGTATCACCTACCTAGAAAGGCAGGAGACAAATCTATTTAGGAGCAAAGCTTGCTGAGAGACCTGAGAAAATGCAGGATTGCAGAGGGTGTCCTGCTGGGCCTTGGGCTTTGGGAGGTGATGGCACAGCCTGGGTGGTTTCTGCAGCCTGTGTGAACAGGATCCTCGTGTCAGGGAGGTTGTGGCAGTGATGTGGAGCTGCCAGACTTGTTTGCTCCCAGGCACTGGTGTTCAGCTCAGGTTTTCAGCAGCAGAAAGAGCCCTGAGTTTTCACACAGGGCACGAGCAAATGGCTTTTAGTCATGAAGTCTGTGTGGTCACTCAGTCCAAAACAAATGGCTTGAGTCATACAGGAATTTTCTTATCTACCCAAATTCCTTGGCTGCTCCTCCATTTCTGGCATTAGATTTTTTTTTTTTTTTTTTAGATTTATGTAGACTTTTAGCCACTGTTGGACAGAAAGCCAGACTAAATGCATCTTTACTTTGACCCCTCCTGTCCATTCTTGTGCAACAATACAGGAATTGACTGTTATTTGTGGCCATTTTGCCCCCATGGTCTTAGCTCTAAGAAGCAAGAGAATGACTTGGAGGAAGCTGGGCTCTTCCTATTCTAAACAAATCATTTTGATCATGGGAGGGACAGGAACACTGAAGTCACATTTACGTGGCTACACATTCCAGAGATGGTAAATATAAATAGTTTGAAGTCCCAAATGCATTGTTAAAATCTTAAAAAATCACTTGGTTGCAAAATATTTTCATAATATTCTTTCCTAAGTATGGCTGGTTTTTATACCATCCACATTTTTCAAGTGGGATTGTCACTTTGGTATTCTCATTAGCTTTCATTGTTTAGTATTTCAAGACATGGGTTTTTAATCTTCAGGAATGCATAATTGTAGGTTATGAAGCTGTTTTATCTCTCAACTTCTGTTTGCAGGTTGGTTCAGTTTAAACTGAGTTTTGCTGTATTATAAATCCTATAGAAAAAGAAAATAACCACTTCAGATGGACCCATGAGAACTGTTATGCTGCTGACATTTAATATTCATTTAATATACTGGTGTCCTTCAGTCACATTTCTATGAGACCTTCATGCTCTCAGAAAATAATCTCAGCTCTTTTTCATCTTGTCTGCTTTAAATTTGTCTGTCTTAAGAGAAAGCTGAAGTCTTCCAGATAGGCACATAGTGACAGGACAAGGGGCAGTGATTTTAAACTGCCAGAGGGCAGGGTTAGATTGGAGATCAGGAAGAAATTCCTCCCTGTGACAGTGGGGAGGCCCTGGCACAGGTTACCCAGAGAAATTGTGGCTCCCCCATCCCTGGAAGTGTCCAAGATCAGACTGGATGGGACTTGGAGCAACCAGTTCTAAAAACATGACCAAGGAAATAAATTTTAGATTTGACCTGGGTTTTCCAACCTGTGTGCTGAAACTTCTATGTTTCTTTTCTCTTTCATCTTTCCCTGATTAGACAGGAGGGTAATACCTAGGGAGATATCCTGGGTATTGAAGAAAGCCAGGGAAATTTTATGTTCTTTCCACTACATGCTCTGAGTAAAAATTGAAAGTCTCCTGTGTCTTCAGGTCTAAATGGCATTTTTCCATCCATTCTTGCTGCTCCCAGGATGTTTGTCTAGAGGGAATAGCTGTAATAGGCTAATTCAGAGCTGAATTCTCTTGAAGTCAGATGTAGGGAGAACAAGTGCACATGTTTAATGAATCTTTAAAAACTTCTTTGGATGTTTCTTGAAGCTGAATGTAATCTTGCTGTGCTTTTACATCAAAAGTGAGATTTGTAATGTGATTTTAATGTATGATACCTAGGAGGAAAGCCAAGGAGCTGCACACGTTGAGACTGTGAGACCCCGAGTTATTTTTGTGAGAAGGAAATCTGAGGAGATGCAACAAGAAGGTAAATCAATGTCAATATGCAGAGTTCTCTCAGTTAAGCACATCACTTCTAAATATTGTTGTATACTGACATAATTTTTTTATGATTTTTTTTTTAAATTTGGTTTTCATTACTGCAACGTTTCCAGGCATTTCTGTACACAGTTTATACATGTGTACAAAGTTCTGGTTGTATGGGTACATAGTTATGGTGTTGTTGGGGTGCACTGGAAGGATTGGAAATTCAGCCTGGAGAAGAGAAGGCTCCAGGGAGACCTTGGAGTCCCTTCCAGTGCTTAAATGGGCTCCAAGAGATCTGGAGAGGGACTTTGGACAAGGGTTGGGTGGTAGGACAGTGGGCAGTGGCTTTGCACTGGCAGAGGGCAGGATTAGATGGAATATTGGGAAGGAACTCTTCCCTGTGAGGGTGATGAGGCCCTGGCACAGGGTGCCCAGAGAAGCTTTGGCTGCCCCTGGATCCCTGGAAGTGTCCAAGGCCAGGTTGGATGGGACTTGGAGCAACCTGGGATAGCAGAAGCTGTCCCTGCCCATGGCAGGGGGTTGGAACTGGATGAGCTTCAAGTTCCCTTCCAACCCAATGCATTCTATGATTCTATGAAATATATCTGTATGGAAGTCATAAATACATTTATCTGAAATGTATCTGTATGGAAGCCTTGAGAATCTTGGCAATTATTTATTTAAATTTGGATTTGCCAAGAGCATTGCAACGTGCATTTTCTGTAGTCAACTGAATCTTAATTGCTTTATGGAGTGCTGTTCAGCAAACGAGATGTTCATCATGTTGTGGTAAAGGGGGTGGCTCATAATGCTTGAGAAAACACAGGACTGCTACAGGAAAACTGAAAGATAGTGTGAAGTTAAGATCAGGCAAATGTGGGGGGGGGAAAAAAAGATATTTTCAATGTTAAAAATGGGCTTGTAGCTGGTGTGTAACAGATAATGATTTTCTGTCCTGAAGAACACTAGGTATTATCTCTGCTATTTTTGGAGGTTGCTTAACAGTGTCTGTAAAGGTGTTCAGGATGATGAAAGAGAGGGAGAGAATATCTTTTGTTTATTGTACTTCAAGTCAGTGTTGGAATAGCATAAACTGTGCACATGACTGCCGTGGGTAATTGTTTTAGCAGATAAGAAGTTTGTGGAGGTGCCACAGTGAGACGTGTAGCAGTTTTAATCTTACATTCTGAGAACAAGAATCTAAAAACCTGCCTGTCTACAATATATGCAATTATAATTGCTCCACCCTAGCACTGAGAAATTCTTCCTTCAAGCCCTTTTAAAAATAATTCTTTGAACTCCTTCCATTTAATTTTTTTTTAAAAAACATCTCATTGGATTCTGAGGGAATTATTTTGCTTCAAATATTTATAAGTGGTAAGAAAAGCCCCGGGCCAATGTTATTGGTCCTGGGACTTGGAACCCAATTTCAAAACCGTGGTTTGCCTATGAAGAAAGTTATGAATAATGTAAAAATTATCTATGGATAATTAGTGGAAAAGCTTCCAGAGCTGAAGTGGCACAACTTAGTGCAGGTCTGTGTTTATCTATTTTTACCTCTGCATTTATCTGTACTGTAACACAAGGAATTTGGGCAGGGTCCAGCTGTGTCTGTCAGCTGAAAACGTGTGACCAGGAGATGGCAGCAGTCAATTTTCTTTGAGAGGAACTAAAAAAAAAAACCAAAAAAACAAAAAACAAACCCCAAGATGATTTATATACCAGGATAATTGAAATCTCATTCGAAGTATACATATTTAATAAGCCAATAAAAATCTGGAGGATTAGCAAATGGAAACAACTGTCTGTCACTTTGAACTAGAATCTCTTCTCTCTCTAAGCTCCACCACAGAGACCTTAATCAGGCCAAAAGTTGAGGGTAAAAATTAATAAGAAGCATTTGAAAGAAAAAGGAAAGCCTGCAACATGATAAGTGTACGTGGGTTTAAGTAAATACGAGATTTTAAAATTAAGCACATCTGTTACTGTAAGTTCAAAGCACCTTGTTTATAAAAGCTTCATGTCAGATGGTTGCCTTCCCTGGGATAGCAAGGGACAAGGAATGCTTGCCTGGAAATGGAGAAGCATTCTGGAGGCAGGAACACTTAGGTAGTTTCTCAGAGTTTAAAGGGTAAGTGGTTGGATTGGTATTAGAGTTTAGGAAATCCAAAGCCCCCAGATGAAGTGTGAATTCGCAATGTTGGGAGAAAAGGAAAATTGTTTTGGACTTCAAGTTGGATGTAAAAAACCCATTTTTATTTACTTGATAAGTACATGACAAGATTTGATTCATCTTTCGGTGGCCATAAACATATCTACACATTAGAGCTTTCTTTTGTTCTTTAAAAAATTTCTGTGGTCTGCAGTGAACATGTGTTTTTACTGAAAGAAAGTTGATTGATGGCTCCTAATGAAAGTTGAAGTTCAGGACTGCTACAATATCATGCCTGAAAGGATAAAGTCTCCTGAAAAGTTACAACTGAAAATCAAGCCTGGGTGTATTATTAATTGAAATTTGTGCTTTCTCTAGACACACTGGAGACAGTGGTTTGAAAACACAGAGTTGTAGTACGTAATATACATGCATATATATTTTTGGCTTTATAATACCCTTTAATCTTTGTACCATTCCTTCATATATCTTCATGAATTTAATAGGATAGTAATTGTTGTGGTTGGTGAATGCTCGTATTTCCAGAATTTAAGCATTTTCAGGCTTACATTAAAGGGATTCAGAATTTTTTAAATTAAAATGAAAGAACAGGTGGCAATGCTTGAGTGCAGAGCATTTCTAAACTTTAATATAAGCAGCTCAGAGGTAGATATATTTTCACTTAATTATTTTCTTGCAGCATAGACTCTCAAAATGTGACCTAGAGAGCACAACTTGATGATAGTAATTCCTTTTTATCTCCAGCTAGTGAATTGTATTCAGGCCGTGTAAATACATGGGAAAAGAATATTGGGACACTGAGCAATTGGCATTGTTGCCACAGAGAGATTGCACAACTGCTTGTGGGAGGAGATGATCTGTGCAATAAATGAATAAGATGACAAGAAGCCCTTTAAAACAATCTGTATAAAAACAGAAATTCCATAGTCCTTGTTCAGTATTGAAAATGGGCTGCTCCTGTGTTAACATTGACATTAGGCTGTATTGAAAGCTGTAATACTGAAAATATGGCTATAACTAAATACTTCTTTGTCTTTCTTCTTCAGCCAGGAATTGCTCTGGTTTTGGGTTATTTTTTCTTAAAACTATTGTGGCGTGAGGCAAATCTGTAACAGATGCTTCAAGGAAGGAAGAAGATTAGGATAAGGCTAAAGGTCTTTCTTTTTTTCCTAGAACTGGAACTGTTTTGGTCAAACTCAGTGACTATTCTACTGAAAGCTTACTTTTCCCTTAATATCCTGCTGTTTCTTTTTTTGGCCTGAATTTCACTGAAGGCTTTTGCTAAAGACTTTCCTCACCACCCTGGATATAGCAGCCAGTGAAGCAAACCAGAGCTCTTCTTCCACACTGTGGGGAGAACCACCACAACCTGAGAGGCTGAAGGAGTGTGTGTAGCCTGTATTGCTCTCTGAATTTGCCTAATTTCTGAGAGAAGATCTTGGAAATTGGAGGGATGAAATCACTTAGCTGTAAGGAAGGCATTTTTCAGGCAAGTGTTTCATCTAAGTTTTTTTTTTCAGTGCTTCTTCAGAATTGTTGTCACAGGCTCACAGAATGATGTGGGTTGTAAAGCACCTCAGAGATCATTTAGTTCCACCCCTTGCCCTGGGCAGGGTCACTTCCACTATCCTAGGTTGCTCCAAGCCCTATCCAGCCTGGCCTTGAACTTCTCCAGGGAAGTTTCTGATCTGTTTTTCCTCTGGTTTTCCTATCCAGTTACCCCTCAGTGCTATCAGGTGTCTCATTGACATCACTCAGTTAATGTATTTTACATTTGGGCGAGTGAAGAGGTGCAAGGCTGCATTTCCCACAGAAGCTCTGGCTTTTCTATAAGTACTCATTAGCTTTTAGGTGCTCCAAGTGCTTTAGAATGCCAGTTCTCAAGGAGGTTTTGTTTATTCTGCACATGTCCATAGGAGTTACACTATAGCCCATGCAGCAGAAAACATACGTGTTAGTAATAAATGTGCATTTTGAACAATATCCCACATAAAATCCTCAGTAGCCACACTTGAGAGTTTCTACTGTGAATTCCTGTAAGTAAATATTTAGCTGTGTTATAGTACATCTAGAACAGGAGCTTTTAATTTCTTGGCTTTTGTAAATATTATTTATCTGTTAACAAGTGTCATTTATATCCGTGGCCGCTTCTTTTCCCACTGAGTTACTTCAGTTGTTTTTCAGACAAAATGTTAAACCAGAAGTTGGACTTTCCATAGCTTGAGGCAAAGTCTTGTGTGAATTTGTCACTGTGGATGATGATGTCCTGCTGTGGGCATGTTCTGCTGCTTCAGGTTTGAGTCACGAGGAACCAAACAGCAGGAATTGCTGTGGGTTTCATGGGACTATGCACATCTTTGGAGCCATTCCCAAAAGATCCCTTCCTGGGAAATGGTCCACTGGTCTCATACACCTTGTCATTTTTTCCCCCCTCACTTTCTTGTCCTAAAGGTATGAAGAATAGTGACTACAAGCAGGTGAAGCACGACTCTGGTTTGTTTTTTAGGCTCCTAGAATGTAATTTGATTTTTTTTTTTTTTGAGGTGCCTAAATGAATTGAAATACAGGTGGTCAGATGGAGAAATTAAAAAACCAAGACAACACAGTTTATACTTGAAGGAAACTGTACCAAGCAGTGTCATATTGCCTTGCAGTCTGAGGGTTTCCTGCTGAGTGCTGTGCTCTCAGGGGAGAAGGGATTCTCCTCTGGAGGCCAGTTCCACACCATGTATTGCCCAGTCCTTTCCCTGCAGATCACTTGGCAATTTCCTTCAACTTCTAGGAAGCTGAGAGTTCCTTCTTCTCTTCCTGCATCCCTCCTGAAGTGTCACACCTCTCTCTGCTGCAGTGGCATTGCTGTGACCTTGTGCTGGGGCTTTTGCCATGTGCCAAGGCAGAAAATTGCCTTTTTTAGCCTCCCCTTGGTGCCTGTGCTGATGGTGCTTCACACCCATCACGAAATCTGCACAGCTTTCTGCATCCTCACACCTCCCTCAGGAGCATCCACTGCTGGGTGTGTGTTTGGCTGATCTCTGCAGGGAACCATTCTGCACTCTCCATACTATAAAAAGAATAAAGCCTTCTCCCTTTTAAGAAGATCTTGGTGTTTAAATACATTTATTTTGCTGAATTTCAGGGTGTGTTCCTGTACCAAGCCCCTTCTCTGGTCTGAGCACAGCAGCAGGGATTTTTAGTGAAATTCCAGCACCAGATGGGGTTTTTGTGCAGAAGGGGAAAGAAAAACTTCTTCAAAGTGACGTGATCACTACTGAAAGCATTACTTCCTATGGAGACTGTCAAATATTTAGATTTTTTTGCTTGTCTTTATCCAGATTTTCTGGAGCTCAAAAGTAAATATTCCAAAATCTCATCTGATTCCCTCTTCAAGCCTAGTTTTTAAAAGATTCCAGATGATCTAATCCAATGACCTGTGGCATCCCTCCAAGTGTGTTCTATAGATCACAAGTTAAACTTCAGGGCAATGCCAAAATTAAACCTGGTATTTCAGTCAGGCATGGGGACTGTAATGTGAAAATATTGAGGGACCAGTGCCTTTCTCATGGAGAGAAGCTGAAAACCTGTGGCACTGCTGCACAGAGCACCCAATGTACATTTGGAGTTTGGCCTTTTTCATGGAGTAATGAAATCACAGACAGGTCTGGGGTGGAAGGAACCTTAAAAATCATCCAGCCCCAACCCTCTGCCCTGGGGAGAGGTGTGTCCCTTCCATGGGACACCTTCCCCTATCCCAGGTTGCTCCAAGCCCTGTCCAACCTGGCCTTGGACACTTCCAGGGATGGAGCAGCCACAGCTTCTCTGGGCACCCTGTGCCAGGGCCTCCCCACCTATATAATAAAGAGTTTCATCCTAATATCTAATTTAAATCTACCCTCCTTCAGCTTAAGGCCATGCCCCCTTTTCCTATCACTTTATGTCCTTTTTACTTCAAAATATCTTGTGGTACCTAGTCCAGGTGCCTGCTGAGCTGCCTACATCACATCACCCAGACACCAGAAGGTTCAGAGGATCTTCTGTTCTGAAGTATATCATAAAAATGTAAAGGATTTTACATCCAAATTAATTGGAATTTATTTTTTAAAGAACGATTGATAATTGCATTTACTTTTCAAACACTTGTGACCACCTGGTACCAAATCAGTGCAGTTGTACTACTGCAATTCTCTGTATTTTCCCTTTTTTCCCCCCCACTTTTTGCCAGTTAGGGTGGGATCTTTTACAATTGTTTAATTGTTTGGGGGTTTTTGATATCTTGTTTTATTTCAGGGGTTTTGATGGCTTGTGTCTCCTGTGGGCAGACATATTCTAGGCAGAATTCTCCTTAAAGAAAGGGTACCTCTTCCTGCTGCATATCCCTCTTAGGAGTTGGAATGTACTAGCTGAGAGCTCTAAATTGCTATTTCCACTTTGGCAGCCTACCTTTGATCTCTCACCAGTTCCAGTTTTAGTTGTATAAATCCATCTATTGTCAGCCTGCCTGGGGGTCAGGCTCTTAATGTGAGGCTTTTTCTTTTGTCAAAGACTCTCGTGTGGGTGGTGAATCAGCTGGAGTTGCTGTGGATTGCAAACAGGGGGATGGTCTTGATAACAACTATTAAATACAAGTCTCTGATCTCCTGGACACTACCACGCTCCTCCCCAGTCTATGGAAATTGTTGTGCCAGGACAGCCTTTCTCACAGCCTGTCTAGGATTCGTAAACACGCTGGGATCTGACTGAAGCAGCTTTGTGTTGAGGATTATGATTTGTATGCACTTTTACAAACTTACAGTAATTGCTTTTTGCCTTCATTGTAAAGAGCAAAAAATAAACACACACAATAAACCCCTTTAATGGGCACTGATCCCACTGGCACTGATCTTGAGCAACTCTGAATAAAAGCAGATGGTGGCAAGCTGACTAGGCTGACCTGCTTTCCCCTTTCATGCAAACATTGCTTATATAAAGGGGGGACACACACAAAAAATTAATGGGCTTGGGCAAGCCACCTAAGGACAGAGACTTCCCATGTATTTAATGCTTACATCAGCCCCAGGGCTGCTTCCAGTTAGTTCTTCTCTGGAGGGAGAAGTTTCTCACAAATTAGTGGTTCCACAGCTCTGAGCCCATGGTTTAACAAGAAAGAAGTGATGTGTGTGCAACTAGAAAGTAAGCATGCTTAGCTGTTCTGTGGCCTGTGTGTTGTGGTGGGTCGTGGAAAAGGAGCAGAACAGTCTCTCCTGAACCTGTTGCTCATTTGTAGACTTATAATTGAGTCTGAAGTCCCTTTGCACATCATCTGCTGTCATAATGTTGTGAAGAGGCATTTGATTTTTGTGGTCTTGTAGTAGTTTAATTCACATGCCTATTCGTTAGCAGTGATGGTAAAAGAATGTAAATTGGGGTTCCTGGTTGTTCTAAAGGATGTGCCTCAGTGTGTCACTGCAGCAGGATGTGATCAGAGCACCTCTGCTGTGGAGACAGGCTGGGAGAGCTGGGATTATTCAGCCTGGAGAAGAGAAGACTCCAGGGACACCTCATTGCAGCCTTCCAGTACCTTAAAGAGGTCATAAAAAGGAGGGAGATTAACTTTTTATACAGGTAGAGTGTGACAGGATGAGGGGCAGTGGTTTAAAACTGAAGAGTCAGGTTTAGATTAGATGTGAAAAAGAAATTTTTTTTTGCTGTGAAGGTGGTGAGGCCCTGGCACAGAGTGCTCACAGAAGCTGTGGCTGCCACATCTCTGACAGTGTTCCAGGCCAGGTTGGACAGGGCTTGGAGAAACCTGGGATAGTGGAAGGAGTCCTTGCCCATGGCAGGGGGTGGAACTGGATGATCTTTAAAGATCCCTTCCAACCCAAACCATTTTGTGATTCCAGAGAAATAATTCCCTTTCCAGCAGGGCATTTGGTTGGAGTTACTGCGTCCAGAATTATGCTGCAGCTTCTCACAGATTGCAGCCTACAAAGGCAGTTTTCTAAATAAGACACATTTACTCTTCTCAGTCACTCTCTGTGTACAGCCTGATGCATCCACACCAGCTAAGCTGAGCCAGGAACCATTCCAGGTCTCAGGCAGACCTGCTGCTGGCTGGGTTAGTTCAGTTGGCCCATGCACCACAGGATCTCCTAGGATGACCATCCTTACTTGGATTAACAGTCATTTAAGTAGGTCTCTTATCTGTTTTTTTTTTTCTTTTTAGTTTTTCTTATAAAAGACATCAGTATCAAAGCAGGAAGTCGATGCTTTTGGGTGCTGGCAGCACATTGCCTGGATACTGTTTGGTGACAGGTGAAGACAAGTAGTATTACAAACACATATTTCAACTTGGAGAAACATATATAGCACTGTGATAGGAGAAATGTAGGCTTTATGTCTTCAGCATGTGCTGAGTTTGTTACATTTTTCTGGTTGGTAGGGAAGGCAGATGTTGCCTTTTATAATTCAGTGGCTCGTGCAAGTCTGAGAGCAGTGCAACAGAAGGAGCAGCTTCTGCTCTCCCCACTGTGCTGGCATTGCTGAGCCCTGGGCAGAGGCAGCTGGACTCCCTTCAGCTTTACCTGTTCTTAAATTGCTCTCAATTCAGCTTTTTAAAGCACTACATAAAAGCTGGAAGGAGCCAGCTGTTAGTTGGGAGGTGGCTGGGTAGGAGAGAAATCCCTGGGACATGAGTGTGTATGAGGTGAGTGATGAATAACTCACAAATTCTGATTGTCTGCCCCCAGACCTCTTTTACAAAGCAGACTGGGGATTCACAGAAGCTGTCATTCTCAGACAATAAACCTTCTTTTTTTTCTTCTTCTTTTTTAATGCTTTGTAAGTTTTTGGCACTGCTAGGAGAGGCAAGGCACAGCTGTAAAGTTATGAAGAGAACCAAAGTGGCCAATAAAGATGGATATTTAGACAATTTGTATCCACAATCAAATCGTATTTTTAAAAAGTCTACTGCTTATTAGATTGTGAAAGGACTTGACTTACAGACAGTTTTCATGCCTGGTGACCAGTGTTGTTACTTGGTACTTTATTTCTTGTTTTTCTACATGCTTTAGGAGTAAACAGACCTTTGACTTCATGCACCAAAGAGAAGCCAGGTTTGTCCAGCTCAACCTTCTCAATACAGTGATACAAAGGCTGCTTATAATTAAATATAAATATGAGGTTCCCAAGCCCACAGGATTAATTTCTTAAGAATAGGAGCCCATTAAATTTTTTAAATATGGCAACAGCATGGAGTAAATGTTATCTAGGATGTCTTCCAAATGAAGAACCCTATGTAAATACTGGTAATGCTCCTCTTTGATAACATGCTGATTTTGAGAAATGCAGGCTGCCAAAGTAGTGTTCTTGTTAAAAAATAGGGTAAGGACTGGTGAGGGAAGATTAAAGTTGTCATGCATGACCTGTTGCTCAGTGCTGAGGCTGCACATGGGGCTGTGTTTTGTAACTCTGTGGAATAACATTTCCTAACATAAAGCTGGAGTAAAACCCTCTTCATCTTCATGCAACTGATTCTGTAAGTGAAGTACAACATGTGCTCATCTCTAAAATACCACTTGCAAATGTGCTTTTGGTGACTGCCTTTGCAAGGAACAGTAGTAAATGATGGAGATGGGTTAAACTTAGTCTGTGGACTACTGTGCTCTGCTTTTTATCATGAGTGCTGTCATTCAGGAGAGGAAAAAAAAAAAACCTACACCTAGAAAACCTTAATTTAAATTTAGAACCTTTGTATGTCCTGTTGGTCTGCTCTAATCTAAAACTTATGTTTTGCTTTTAAAGAAGGAAGAGCTGGTTTTAAGCACAGTTCTAAACAACCTGAATGAAAGTTGTTGAGTGTGACACAAAATATGGAGCAGGTCTGTGAAATGCATTTTTTTTTCCCCCAGTGCTTTGGCTGCAGGGAAGTAACTGTTTCTCTTTGTGTACAGCTTGACTTTGCCTTCCAGTTAACTCTTTCTTTTTTTTTAATGTCATATAGGCATGTATTTTTAATACAAATGAATAAATCATCAACCAGATGGGAACAATGAAAATGTATCTCACCTTTTCCAGGTCTGGTAGAATTATGTTTATAGCTGGCTCAAAATTAACCAGTCAAGGTGGTTTAAACTTAATCAGGTGATCTGCTGCTCTCCATCCTAACTCAGGTTGCTACAGTCATAATCTCAGGGTTGCATATCATGACCTTGTTTTAGGCACTGTGCATATTGCAAGAGTTAGGCAGAGCTGTGTTTGTTTAAAGACAGTAAAGCAGCTGCAGTGTCTGTCCTTGTCAGGCCATTGTCTCTTCAGGAGGAGTGAAAAGCACGGAATTTGTTGCAAATTGCTTAATTTCGGACTTTTTTTTTAGTGTGTTTTTATTACCCTGAAATCATAATTACAGATCTTGAGAAATCTGTTTAATTTACTTAACAGCTGCCCCGTTACGCAAATCAGAGTTATAAATGGGAAATATTTACTAGTTTGAGTTACAGTGTAAGCACACGGGTGACTTCTCAGAAGCGCATGTTGCTTATTTCAGTAATTGGACCCGCTCCTAGAGACAGCCAGGCAGGGGAGATTACACAGGGAATGCTTGTTTCTGAAGATGAAGCTTCCTTCCTGATTAAAAAAAAAAAAGAAAAAAAAAAAGAAAAAAAGTAAAAGAGAAAAGGGGGAGCAGTTTCCTGTTGGAATCCTCACTTTGAGGGAGTCTGGGCAGCCGTGCCTCCCCCTGCTCCAACTGGCCTTTATGTGCAGGAGTTCTCTGGCAGACCATGTCCAAAACCCTTTTTATAACAGCAATTGGGGTTTGCCTATGCAGGCAGACCTTGGGTTTAAAGAGGTTTCTGCTCCTCTCTCATCTGCTTTTAATGCAGGACTATGACTGCCAGTATCTCTGAGGTTTAAGACTCGATAAATAAAAGCTGTTCTGTTCCTAAGGTTCGTCATTTTCTAGTAACGACCTAACAGAGAGACTCAACCCAAAATTTCAGCTGCACGTAGAAGATGTGGTCTGACCTCGATATGTATGATGTGAAAGATGAATAACAGCAGCACTGCAGGCAAAGGCTCCTCTTGCCCAGCCCTGCAGCCCAGGTTTCAAGAATTTGGCCGCGCTTTTGGAAATCGGCCCTGTGGTTCTGCCGGGGAGGTGTTTTAGCTCAGAGAGAGCACAGAACACAATGGCTCTGTTGGCTCTGTGCTTATGGCAGGACACTGGAGTAAAACCTGGTTTTTCTACCTACAGTACGTGGTGGTTTGGCTTGAATGCAGCCAAGGCTGCTTTCTGGCCTTTTTTTGAAGTGAAGCCATGCTCAAAGGCTGGAGAACCACAGCAGCTGAAGGCTAGAACCACCTAAGAGGATGATTAGGGCCTGACTCTCTGATCCATTAACTCAAGAGAAAGGGGTTTTTTTCCACTTTCTTAAAGGACAAACTCCCTCTGTCATTCCAGAGTCAGACTGTTGAAGGAGAACCATAGATTCAGAATGGGTTTAGATTAGATATTTGGAAAAAATCTTCCCTGTGAGGGTGGTGAGGCCCTGGCACAGGTTGCCAAGAAAAACTGTGGATTCCCCATCCCTGGAAGCGTCCAAAGATAGGCTGAATGGAGCTTGGAGCAACCTGGGATAGTGGAAGATGTCCCTGCCCGTGGCAGGAGGTTGAAACAAAATGGTTTTTTAGGTCCCTTTCACCCCAAACCATTCTGTGATTTCATGATGTGTGGAGGTGTGCTAAAGCTGACAGGAGGCAGGACAGTGATTTCACAAAGTATCCAGGACATCTCCATGTGCAGGTCCTTGCTTGGATTTCCAGCTGTGGCTCCCTCTCAGAGCGGTGCCATCCAAGCACTCACACCCGTGGGGAGCTCCACAGTGCAGGGCCTGCCAGGGGGAATAGTCTGAAGTATATGAAAAGAAAGTTCAGATGTTTTCAGTCTGAGAGTGAAATTGCAGAAGGCCCTTAGAGGTCTGAGTTATTGTGCAATCTCTGTAAGTAATTTGTAATCAAAATACCTTTGCACATGTCACTTTCATATTTCCTGTAATAAAACAGCAAGAGCAATTAAGATTTTGGACCATAATCTTCTACAAGCTTCTAAATATGAGTGGGCTGGGGATTTTTTTTCTCTGAGTTACGGCTGAAATAGGCAGTTTTAAAATTTTTGATTGCTTAAAAAAAAGTTTGGTAATAGCTATTTTAGATTTTTTAACTGTAGCCTGACAAAACTCTTATGGCAACATAACTGATCTGAAGTTTGCTTAAAAAAAACCAAAACCTAAGTAAGAAACCAGAAGAACTCTTCACAAAACTGGAGGACATCTGTACTTTGGTAACCCAGCATGTGACCTGTTGTGTTTTATGCATTTCAAATCAAAAAGAATCAGTAAATATATTGCCATATGCATGCAAATATGTCTAATAACACTCTGTGTATCTGTAATGTTGTTCTGCCATGGTTCAGAAAGTTGTCTGTGGTCTTGGCATTCCTCAGGAAACATTAAATTAATATAGCTGCCTTTGTCATAGATTTTTTTTTTCCATGTTTAAGTAGGTGTGTGAAGGCTGGTGCTACATAAATGAATTACACGGAAGACTTTGGAGGAAGAAGGGGCTTGTAAACGAGACTGAAATTAATGAATATGAGAATTAGAAATCAAAACTTTATGTTTAGTCTGAGGAGAAACAATTCCTTAAACCGTAACCACATGGCTGTTTCTTGTTTGCATCAACTCTGGTTGACTGTTATTGTCTTCTGTTAATTCTCTGGGGCAGTGGCCTGACTTTGTTGAATGAGCCAATTGTTTTCCTTTGTGTTGCCCATGAAGTGAGTCCCCATCTGGTTTGTATCAGACTGTTTTCACAGCCAACAACTGCTGCCTTTTCTATATCCTGACACTTAAGGGCCCCATGCTATCAAAGCATTGCTGTGATAGCCTGTCTGGCTGGGCCCATACAGCTGTGCCTTGCAGCTTGAAGCCATTACCCAAGTAATGGTAACTTAGAACTTGAACTGGCTCTTATTCCCATTGGTGTCGTGTGTACAGTGAACAGAATACATTTTTGTTGAGCTCCACAAAAAAAAAAAAAAAAAGAAAGAAATCTCTCGTTTGAGTTTATGCAATCGGTTCCTTTTTATTTTCCAGCAGCTTCCTGTATCTACAGGCAGTTTTGTGTTCTTCTAAAATTAATGAATGCAAGACAAGCAGTATTTAGTTAAGGCACTGTTGTTATTGCTTTTATGGTACATTAAAGCTCAATAAGTGAAAATTAAACAAGCAAATGATTCTTAATGAGGATTTTTCTTATCAGATTTAGAGCAGGTTTCCAGGAAACTTTCTGTGCGTGATAAATGTAGGTTGTGCTAATAAAGCTACACCTTGGATACTCCACTACTGCCTTTCCAAGTAGCTCTCTAAAAATACAGAGCAGTGCACAATGAGTCTGCATTAACCTGTTTACTTCTCATCTGAAGGAACAGGGAATGATTGCAGAACTCTGTAATCTGTAGAGCTAAAACTACATTGCAGTTTGCATTGCAGAATTTGTGAGAGAGGCCCCAGGCATGATCCAGACCCTTTCCAGGCTTCCAATATTGATGGAGACAGTCCTGTTGCAGAGATTTTGCAACACGTGTCTTCTCTGCCTCCAAGATTCAAAAAAAACCCCTCAATATTGCCTCAAATAACAGTGACACTTCAATGTTGTGTGTAAAGAAAGAAGATCTTTAAGCATTTGTTCTCTCTTGCTCTTGTGTAGGCAGCATAATGCTCAATGACAGAGTAATGACGAGGGAAGACATATTCCCCAACTTGGAGATGTGCTGAATTTTAAGTACATTCCAGACTCAATTCTTCCCTGATATTTAAGAAGCAGAAAGAAAGAAAATAATGGATAACATTTCTTAAAATTCTGGTCTTATTGTAGCGTGTGCAAGAAACTGCCAGAAAACAGATTGCTTTATCTGATGCTTGCAGAGGAAGTATTCCTGAACTTGGGAGTGTGTTGTGTGTATAATGTGAGTGAATTTGCTTCAGGTGACATTCTGGGGAGCCATTAAATTCCGTGAGGCACACGAGATAAGGCTTTCTTTGCCATTGTGCTTTTCCTGCTGGCACACACTGGGTGTCATCGTGTCAGATGGGGATTGTGCTAAATAATTGAGTTCGTGTCATTGTCAGGGGTGTGGAGGGTTTGCAGAAGCAGCTTTCCTGAGGAGCTTTGTGTAACTGCTGTTCTGTCAACAGCTTCTGAATTCAGGTGTGTGCTCTGGAATGATGCACAGAGCCAGGTGTCTGTGTGCCCTTCACCTTTGAGGGCTTTTCCAGCCTGAATGGTTGGATAATTCCAAGTTGTGTCCATTATTAGGCAGAGCCCACACTCTGCTCCCACACATGCAGACTGGATTTCCAGATATGCTTCTTTGCAGTGCAGATCTCCCTGTATTTTGGCCAGGAACATTTAATAAATGATTTTCCCTCAGATGCCTACAAGCTCTGTTAATCCTGCTCATGGCCCAAAGCACTGAGGGGAGCTGTGGATGATCAGGGTGCTCACCAGGCTTGGCACCAACAGTTTGAGCTGGGAAGAGTCAAAGAGCTGCAGAGCTTCTTGAAGGAAATTGGTGCAGCCAGCATCCCAAATCTTAGTTTGTGTCGGTGTGGCTGCAGCTTCAGTATAAGTTTGTTTCTGCCCAAGTGAGAACCTGATGGAAAAGGATCTGTGCAAGGTCCTGCTTGACACCAGCTCTAAGGGTTGTGCAGAGCTGCTCCTGACAAGAGTTGTTGTTTTTCTCTGGTTCTGCTGAGGAACTGTTCACTGGCAGAGAATCCTTCAAGAGACAGTGTTGGTGGGAGCTGCCTGCAGTTCTCCCTGTGTTTGGTACCACTTAGCAGAGATGGAGGGGGTGTGATATTAAAATCACTGATGTGTCTAAGAGAGAGTTGAGAAGGTGGTGGCACTGTGCTTAATGTGCAGCATAAATGTAGAGCAATACATTTCTCCAGCTCATTTATTCTACTAGTTCAGAGCTCAGATTCACCCAAGTATTGCAGGGGAATTTTGGTTTTATTCTTTCCCATGTAACAGGCCAATGTTTTTGTATTCTGTTTTGTTTTTCAAGGAGGAATGCTTATCTCTATTGCACAAAGTTTCATCATTTTAGATTTTAACAAACTTTAAAATAGCACAAGATAAAATCATATATTTACTCTCAGACCTTTCCAAGTTTCTGGTCCCAGGCATTAGATTGTGAAGGCAGAGTTAGTTGTCATCACAGTGAGTGCTCATTTCAAGAGCAGGTCAAAATGGGGTCTGGACACAGACAGGACCAGAGGAAATGGTCTCAAGTTGCACCAAGAGAGGTTTAGATCAGATATTATAAAAAATGTCTGCACTGAAAGGGTGGTCAGACATTGGAACAGGCTGCCCAGGGGAGTGTTGGAATCACCATTCCTGAAAATGTTGGAAAAATGTGTTGGATGTGGTACTTGGGAGCATGGTTTAGGGGTGAACATGCTGGTGGTGGGCTAATGGTTGGTCTTGATGATATTAGAAGTGCTTTCTGACTGAAATGATTTTATGCTTCCATAACAGTGAGCTTCCAGATCTTCCAGTAAAGACATTTAATGTTTTCCTTGTTTGAACATGTGCTTACTTAGTCAGTCCTCTTTCTGAGCTAACAGAAAAGTTGTTTGCCTCTCTAAGCTTCCTAGAAATGCTTATTCCTTTACATTTTCCAAAGGTCATTGATATCCACAAATGGAAAGACCTGTAGTGGCCACTCTCTAAACAAAAAGGCTGTAAAAGATGTATTTTTTTTATAAGTTTGTTTGTTCATGTACTAGAAATGTGCAAAGAATTGTTCTGGAATTTATTAGACTGACCATTGGAAAATGCTAACTGTGTAGGGCTGGCTTTTGTTCTGTCTTGTTTTGTTTTGTTCCTGGGGAAAATGTTCATCATCTTCTTTTGAAAAGGTGTAATTACAAAAATTTGGGGTAATTGTGCTGTAGGTACAAGCGTTTTAATATTGCCAGATCATGGTAATGGTAGTACAGTAAAAGGGAGTCTTGGCAAACTGTTTCCATATGGGGAATCCCATGACTTTGTTAGTGAAAATCATCAAAACAAATGCACAGGATCATGTGAATATTTAAGTATTCAGAGCAGAGGGAAAAAAAAAAAAAAAAAAGCTATTTTGTACGTGGTCATCTAGAAAAACATCTTGTTATTTGAAGTTTTCTTGTTTAATTTTTTATTATAGGAATGCATTTAGCGACTCCATTACATGTGAGGAGTGACTTGCAGTGAGAAAATTCTGCCCTGCAGCATTGCCCTTCAGGCAGAAAGTTTTCTCTTTTCCTTTTGATACCCATTCCCTAACTTTCCCTCAGATCTGGGTGCAGATTGCAGTCGTTTCTGGAGGGGATAAAACCTCTTTGCTCAGGAAATCCTCTTGCCTGTTTGAGGCAGAGCTCATTGAGGACTCTCACTGAACTTTTTAGTGGTAGGAAGTAGCTCGTGTCTTCTTCCAGGGATTCACTGAAACTTGTCCTCTGAGATTCCTAAGGATTGTTTGGGATCTTTGATGTCTGGGGAGCTGGCAGGGCTGGACAGCTTGGAATTCTCCAATTTTGTTCTTCCATCCCCCTGCCAAGGGCAGGGACACCTTCTGCTGTCCCACGCAGCTCCAAGATCCAGCCTGGCCTTGGACACTTCCAAGGATGGAGCATCCACAGCCTCACAGGGACACCCACCTGCATTTTAGCTGTGAACTGGGAAGATGTTAATTTTCAAATCTTAATTTTGAAAATGTTGAAGTTTTCAAATCTTAATTGATGGCGAAACCTCGCTTGACTTTGGTCGCTCAGCTTTAATTATCCTAAAATAATGTAAAAATATTTTTACATTATTTTTCAATAAAAGGAGGCCACGTAACTTCTAAGAATTAAAAAGATGCTTTGATTGTTATTTCTTTTCCTTGCCACTCCCCAAGAAGGCTGTGAATGTTGTTATATCTGGCACTGTGGCACAATGCAGATAAGCTGGAGGCAGTATTGCTGCAATTAATATCATTAAGATACGAGGTCTCAGTGGAGCCAGTCCTACTGCTGGCTTTGCACTGGCTGACTCTGCATCCTAAGGGAGTTCAGCAGAACTTTATCTTAGAATTAAGTGTGAATTCCCACGATTGATCAATCAAGTTTGAGTTTGGTTTGTTTTTTTTTTTTTTTCCAGCTTCTTTATTTTGTTTCACATACAGGCATTAAAATGTCTTTTAGATCCCAAACATGAAGGTGTGAATAACAGAGCCTAAAATATTACAGAAATATGTTTTAAAAATTACCTTCCTCTCCACTTGCTGGTTAGATTTTGCATAAAATTAGGGAAAAAAAAAACTGGTATGTAGGTGATATTTAGTTTTACTAAGTCAAATATTAATTACACCGTTAGATCTGCAGATTTTTAATTATCACTTGTCAGATTCTCCTGATTCCACCAGCTGTTTACCTAGGTTATCTCTTGTGGATTTAGGGATTATTCCTCCCCCGGCCCTTTCACAAGATTCACATTTTCCTGGTGGTTTTTCAAAGACTCTGGACCAGTAAGGAACCAACTCCTTCTTTTTTTTTTTATTTTGAAATAAAAGTTGCAGCTTCAGTATTTGCCACAGAGCCTCATCTGAGTTTTCCTCAGGAAAATGGTTGCAGCCTAGAGAGAGAGAGCAGTGCTTAAATATTAAACTATTTGTTCTGAGCCAATTGCACATCCAAAAATCACAGCCATCTGTATGGAAAAATCAAATTCCCTTTTAATATTTCTTCTGAGTATTAATAATTATTGTAGTTATTTGGAAAGATCATTACACATGTTTTGGAAGAGATTTGGTGGGAAACAGCAGCAGGAGATGTGGCCAGGGAATGAATTTGTTAAGCAGTGAGAGGTTCTACAGGGCAAAAGATGCCAGATCTAAAGGAGCAGAGTAGATTTTAGGCACCAAAAGGAAATATTTATTTAGTAAACTCCACTATCTCATTTCTGGATGTTTTTGGAGCTGCTTTCTATCTGGCTTTCCCTACTGGTCTCTGTGTTAGGATTTTGAAAAATCTGGTTCTAGTTTATTTAATGTATTTCTACTTTTTGTTCTGTTTAGTGTTGCTATTGGTGGGAATACAGAGTGTTTTGGAAAACCACTGAACCTTGAACTCCGACTTGAGAGGAGGAAGAAACCATTTTCAAATATTCTGCTTTGAAATATTTGTTAGCTGCTGAGCCTGGCCCCACCCTCCTGTACTGGCTGGGGATCTGCATTTATTTTCTTTCTGGAAATATTTATAGCTGGGCTATACATTGGGGGTTACACAAACAAACAGCAAAAGCACAGTGTGTGTATACACGTGTTTATTTTCTGTGTGCTTGTGTGCAGGGTTTTTGTAAGTACATGACACCAAAGGGGAAGGTGGAATTTGCCAAGTTTAGGTCAGAACTTGAACTGAACTCATATTATATAGTTTTCTGTCTCCACTGGTGTCTGTGGCCCACTTATGGAAGTTTATGAGTTGGCTGCAGCCTTTGAGAATGAAACTGTGTTTTTTCAGCTCCAGCAGTAGACTCGTGCTTTTAAATCCAGACATTTTTTGGCTCAAGTCCTCCAGATGTCTGTCCATTTCTGTAAAACAGCTCAAGTGTTTTAATTGTAAATGTACCCCTTTCATGTAACTCAGCCTTAGAAATTTGGCCTTGTTTTGCCTTGAGTTTTTTCTGTTTGTCCTGAAGTTGGGACAGTCTGGCTTGGAGTTAAAAAAGAGAACTGCAGGCATTTGCAGGACATCTTGTTTGTGTTTCTGTCCCAGTGGAAGGCAGAGCTCTCACCTGCAGCCAGGTAAATGTTTGGCAGAGCATTCACACGACAACAGGAGAGCCCCTGCCCTAAAAAGCACATTTCTGACAGAGCTGAGAAAGACCAACCACCACAATAACCTCAACAAGCCCACAGATTTAAGGTGGCAAGAGCAAGAAAAGCTCTGGAGGAGGAACTCTCATTTCTAATAAATGGAGAATAATTTGCCCCAAAATTGTATTATTTGAGAAACTCTTGATGGCCCTGTTGTATTCATTTAGTTCTATAGCCTATCCACTTTCAACTTTATAAGCCATTGAATTCCAGAAACATTAAATAGCCAGTATGCACAATACAGCTAAATATGACTCTGAACTAGAAATGCTAAATATCATTATAATTAGTAGCATGACTGACATTGCAGTGTAATTTCTCTTTTCACTGCAGCCTTCAGAATTACTTACATCAAAATATGGATGTTTCTAACCAGTATGTGTTAGCCCAGCGAGCCTGGAATAATTTTTGTTTTGCCAAAAATGCCACTTCTTGAGTTGCTCTGCTTGGTAGCTCACCTGTACAGCCACATATGAAAGTGAGTGAATTTCAGTGTGGTACCACACAAACCCATGGAAACGTGGACAGGACACACGTTGGTACAAATCTGTACCTCACAGGTTTGCTTACAGGTAAAAGGAGCAGATAGGGGAGGCTGAGAGAGGAGAAAAGAGAGGAGCAGACAAGAGGGGAGGATGGAGGTGCAGATCAGAGAGACTGACAAGCTGAGAGCTGGGGATGGCCAGCCTGGAGAAGACTCCAGTGAGACCTCCAAGGCCCTGCCAGTGTCTAAAGGGGCTCCAAGAGAGCTGGAAAGGGACTTTGGATAAGGGCCTGGAGTGACAGGACAAGGGACAATGGCCTCAGGCTGACAGAGGGCAGGGTTAGGTGAGATCTAAGAAAAGAATTCTTCCCTGTGAGGCTGCTGAGGCCCTGGCACAGGTTTCCCACAGAAGCTGTGGCTGCCCCATCCCTGCAAGTGTTCCAGGACAGATTGGATGGGGCTTGGAGCAACCTGGTGTAGTGGGAAGTGTCCCTGCCCATGGCAGGGGGTAGGAACAGGATGGTGTTGAAGGTCCCTTCCAACCCAAACCATTCTGTGACTATAAAATACTTCTACTGACAGTGGTTCTGTTACCTTTGAGCCTGTAGACATTCATTCTTCTGCTGTGCTTCAGCCATGAGTGTAAAGAATCTCTGACAACTCTGTTTCCTGTCTAATGGCCTTTGTAACTATATGCCAGATGTAAATCTTTTTATGTAGGGAAAAAGCAAAATGGGGGAATGACAGAAAAAAAATAAAAAGGCACCTTCAATGAAGATTTTAAGATGCTGAGTTGGATCTGCAGGTGCTGTGCTATCCCAGTGCTCAGAGCACTTGAGCTAATGCCATCTGGAGGAAGTTATTTGTTGGGACAGGACAGTGTTTGAAACTTTGAAGTCAGGGATAAACAAAGCAAAGCAGCTGGAATCTGGCAGAAGAAGAAACAAGCCATTCCTATCAGCCCTTGCTATTAAAGGAATGAGAGCACTGCACTGGAGTTGTTTTTACAGTCTTGGAAGTTTATTCTTGCTCTTGAAGAGAGCTGCTTCAGTTGGGGAATAGAGGGAGGATTGTTTTGAAATTTTAGGAAGCGATATGTAGGTAATTACAGTAATTATGGTTCCAGTTTTATACTGAAAAATAACCTGGGTCCTGATCCTTCAAACCCCTCCCTATTTATTGTCTTGATGGGGAGAGATGATTTACAAGAGCATGGACTGACAGGACAAGGGGGAATGGCTTCAAAATGAAAGAGAATAGGTTTAGATTAGATAGTTGAAAAAAATTCTGGATTGTGAGGGTGGTGGGACACTGGCACAGGTTGCCCAGGGAAGCTGTGGCTGCTCCATCCCTGCAAATGTTCCAGGCCAGGTTGGATGGGGCTTGGAGCAACCTGGGGTAGTGGAAAGTGTCCCTGCTCATGGCAGGGGGTGGAACTGGATGATCTTTAAGGTCCCTTCCCCCCCAAACCATTCTGTGTTTCCATGATTACAATTTCACTTACAAGATATGGCTCTCTTTCATCCCCAGATAGATTTTAAAATAGCTTTATTTAATATATGGACACCCAGTCAGAGGAGTTAAAGCACATGGTTTTCATTTGGCTTAAAAGTCAGACTTGTTTAGTCTTTTTATTTTGCCAGATAGAAAAATTCAAAAAGAAAGATTTTAAACCTTTTTCTTTGTTCTTACTCTTCCCATATGGTGTGAGTAACCAAACCTCCCTTCAGTGTGGTTAATTCCTTTTTCCTTTGGCACACATTCTTGACACCCTTTGTATATGGCATATTCTGAGTGTGACGGTACCTCTTAGAGAAAAACTCCCTTCACAGGTCACTGGATGGTTGACACACCATTAATTTTTATGCTTCTGTTAAACAAAGGTCTGGAAATTTAGTACTGTACATGAATTTGCTACAGAGTGCCAAGAACAGGAAAAATCTCTGATCTGAAATGTGACCTTTTCCATCAGTGGGTCACCAAGATGTTTCCAGTCACTGATGAGTTTCTGCCAGCCAAGGACTCTCTTACCAAGAGTGTCAGTTTTCACAGTTCATATGAATTTATTCTATTAGATGGTGTCAATGAATTTGGAAAACTGGAGGTCACCTAAGGTCACACGCTCCATTTATTGGATTTTAACAAGGAAAATTTTTATAAATGCACCTAACGACATGATTACAAAATTGTACTGAGTACTCCCAGAGCCTCTAAAAAAGAGGAGGGGGGAAAAGCCATGAAGATTACCTGCCTGCTTGCCCTTTCGTGCTTTGTAAAGGAAAAAAAAAATCATTTCCATTTTTATGATGTATCAAAAGATTTTAACCATTGCAGGTTGCATATCTGTGCTGGTGAGGAACTCATTGTTAAAGGGGAAACCATCTTAATATTGGCTATGAGCTGCTCTCTGATGAGGGGAAGACATAAAATGGAATATCACATTATTAAAGAAGGAGCAGAGCAGGGGCTACTCAAGGATTTAAACCAGTCTGCCTCTATTTGTGTCTTTATTCCCATACCCCTCCCTGTATGTGTATATAAAGTGTTTTATGCACTGTGTGTGCACGAGGTTGCACTCAGCAAAAGGCAATAATGATAAAACACATGTGAGAGTAACTTGGTAGTTACATTTTTGGGGCCAATGTAGAGTTTTCAGGACTAGCAGCTTTCTGTCCTGGGAAGTTACAGTCTTGAAGCAGAATCTCCCATTTAGCTGAAATATGATATCCACAGTTTTTTCACCATTAAAATGCTGAAAAATCCATGTTCTTTATTTTCTGTGTGAATTTAACAAAGTCAGAGACTTCAGATTTCTGCCTTTAAAAAAGAGCAGTGTTGATTTTGGGTATTTTTAAGTTAAAGATATTTTGATAGCTCCGGACCTGGTGACTTTTCTGTTGAGCAAGTAGATGGAATTATTCTTTTTAATTTTTCTGTCTTTTAGCATTTTATAACTCTTGTAAAATTGGTCTGTAGTATATCTGTAAAATATATTAGAGTATGTGTTAGGAGGAATGCAGACTAATATGATACTTTCTTTTAGCACTCCCAGAATCAAAGACTTGAGAAGCTTTGACAGAGCCTTGGGATAAGGGAATATTACTTTCTCTTTTCCTTACATTTTTTCTTTTTTCCTTTTTTTCCCCCCTCTTTTTTTTTAGCAAACCTGAAAACAGCTGTTGAAACAATGACATCATGGAATGTGACATGACTGTGGAAATTATTAAGAAAGTCAAGCTCTGAAAGCATCAAACTACATCTAGTGTTGGAGAGGGGCTTTGGTAGAGGATGATTTACCAGGCTTCCTTGGGCACTGCACATTACATCTTTACTGTGTCATTTTCATGTCTGACCAAACAAACCCTTTGCTTTTCTTCTTAGCAGCCTTTTTGTATCAAACAGCTACAGACTGGAATCCCAAAACACCAGAATGGTTTGGGTCGGAAGGGACTTTAAAGCTCATCTCATTCCAACGCCCTGCCATGGGCAGGGACACCTTCCACTATCCCAGGCTGCCCCATCCAACCTGGCCTGGAACACTTGCAGGGATGGGGCAGCCACAGCTTCTCTGGGCAACCTTTGCCAGGTCCTCACCACCCTCATAACCAAGACTTTGTTCCCAAAAATCCATCTAACTCTGCTCTTTGTTGGTTTAAAGCCTCTCCCCCTTGTTCCATCACTCCATACCCTTGTGGAAAATCCCTCTCCAGCTCTCTTAGAGCCCACTCAGGTACTGGAAGGCTGCTCTAAGGTCTCCCCAAGCCTTTTCCTCTCCAGGTGATGTGCTGATTCCCTGAGGACACAAAAAATGCTCTTGTGCTCCTGCTGTCTTCCTGAATAGCAAGGGGCTGTGCTGGCACAGGTCACTCCATGTCCTGCCTTTACTGTCTTTGGCCTCACTCGTGTTTGACTTCCCAGGCTGTTGGCTGCTGTTCCAGCAGGAAAAACACTGATGGAATTTTATTTTAGCAGTGGGGTTTTGTTTTAATTAGCCATTGGAAGCGTGCTTTGCTGCCAGTCAGATGAATGCAGATGACTGCTTCAGTGACATAGTAGATAATTAACTGGGGTGGAAGAAAGCCTAACTTTTTGGTTTTATTGGGAAAATAGTGTTTTAATTACCTAGTCTATCACAGAGGAAGAGAGAATTGTTACAGCTTATTGGAATAAGAACAAGCTCATTGGAATAAGAACAAGCTCCAAGACAGCTTTTGCTGCTGTACATGGACTCAGATATGTTTGTTCTGCTTGTAGCTGCTGCACTTAAATGCCCCCAGGACAACTGAAATCTCAAAATGCTCTTTCTGTAGTTGAGTGAATGTTGTGCCATTCTCCCAGTGCCATTTCTCCTGAGTTCCTTCATTCTTTGTCTCTACCCTGATCCATGACTTGCTCTTCTGCTCCGTGAATTGATTCATCTGGTCTCCTTCCTTTGGCTGAACACATTAACTTTTGCCCATGGCTTTTCTATGGTTCCCATTCCAATGCTGTGGAAAACACCAGAAACACCAGCAAGCATTACTGAAATTATTCTGGGCCTACTGAAGATTCTAGAGATACATGTGTGTGTGTGTGTATGTATGATGTATGTGTATGTAAATACAACCCAGTGTATAAATAAAACTCAGTCCTTCCAGTACCTAAAAGGTACCCAAAAAATCTGGAAAGAGACTTTATACAAGGGCATGGACTGACAGGATGAAGGAGAAAGGCTTGAAACTAATGGAGGGTAAGGTTAAATTGGAATGAGGAAGAAATTCTTCCCTGTGAGGGTGATCAGGGCCTGGCACAGGGTGCCCAGAGAAGCTGTGGCTGCCCCATCCCTGCAAGTGTTCCAGGCCAGGTTGGACAAGGCTTGGAGCAACCTGGGATAGTGGAAAGTGTCCTTGCCATGGCAGGGTTTGGAATGAGATGGGCTTGAAGGTCCCTTCTGACCCAAAATGCCATTCAGTGATTCTGTGTGAAATTCACCTGTTTGTTACCTGGTAAGGAGAGTTCTGGTGGCTGAAGCAGCACCCTCTGAAGTGCCTCGGAACTGTGGGCAGCACAGGTGTCTGTGTACCTGTATTTCCATGGAAAATGGAGATGACTTCAGCAGAGTCCGTTATGAAATCACAGGCAGCAAAGAATGACTTTGGTTTTCCTTTTTTCGTTTTCTTTTTTTTTT